>JAOVVA010000012.1:1372966-1385160 GCA_028565275.1 Leiocassis micropogon | reverse complement strand
TTAACTGAAGCAGTCAATGCTCCATCTGGCGGGATTATACAGCATTGCAACCATCTTTTTAGAAAGCGCATGGGGGCATTTATGGGGCGGGGCATCGTTAACTGTGTCATTGCGCAGGATCACATTCCGCGCACGGATCGTGCATGGTCCTGTCATGGTCCTGTTATGGACCTGTCATGCTCCAGGCGGCTGTTTGACGTGGCTCCCATCCAATCTATGCATAGAAATATTTTGATCATTACGGCACTCCAGTTCTCCCAGTATATCGCGGGCAGTGTTATGCAAATTAGTATGTGGTGCTTCTGTATATGTTTCAAATCTTTTATGCTTTTATTTATACTGTTGTTTTCATTTTCAGCAATTTGTCATGTGCTGATCATATAGAGCTACAGTATGCTTTTAATTTAATATGGTGGCTAATTTTTATTTTATTTTTTTTTGCATCGTTGCACCAGGTCCATGTGTTGCGAGTACAATAACGTGCGTGGGGCCCTTGTTGTAAGGTGGGGTCCTAGACGACCGCCTGTATTGCCTGTTGGACAGACCGGCACTGGACTTACTAACACCAATATAGGCAGTCAGTCAAATAACATTGTGGGTACTGCAGGATTAAACAAATGTAAAAAATCATGAACATGAAGAATTTTAAAATAAAATTTAAAAAATCACTAGGAATACTACTGAAGATTACATTATAATTATAAAGATTAACATGTTCGCCAGGCACTGTGGATTTTTCCTTTAAAACACAGTAAGTAATTTGTTGTCCATACACAAAATACTTTTGCCTGTTACAAATGAAACCTAAATTAGTCCATTTATAGATAACACCACACTTCTTATCATGTTTCATTAGAAAATGGGTGTGTCTCCCAAGAGCTGAAAAACGAAAGCATACCAACTGTGAAAGAGCGAACTTTGAAACAAAATGTGTTTAATTTCTTCTTATTGAGAAAATATTAATATATGCATCTTAAAATAAGTGGGTATTTAAGCTTTTCATAGAAATGATGAGTTAATTTGTGATAAAAAAAAGTGTAATGTATAAAGTGTATATAATTTTTTTTTGTGAAACAATAATAATAAATTGTCTTTCAGGTATGATGGCTGTTTGTGTGATGCTGCTGATTTTCTACAGCTTTATGGAATATCAAACAGGTATAAAAAAAAAAAATACTCTCTCTCTGCCTTTTACTTACTCACCCTTGTGTGTGTGTGTGTGTGTGTGAGCTTTAGTGAATTCTACGTTTGTGGAGTAACCTGAAAAAACCTAATTTGTGGTTTGTTTATAAAAACAACTAAACAGACAAACATTCTGCCTAATATTCTGTGAATCTCTGTGCACAATAGAGACATGTGGAAGTATGTAATGATACGGGAAAATTTTTGTTGTGCAAACAAGGCTGTGACTATATTTTTACAGTTTTATGGTCATAAAGAGAAAGTCGATCCTCATCACTCTTTTTTTTTAGTGGATTATTTTTATGTCAGTTTGAAAAACAGCCATGCTAAGCTAAAGGGCATGTTTATAACACCATAAAGGAGAAAAGGAAAAGTGTCAAGCTTTTTTTTTGGGAGTTCGGCATGAGTCCAAGTTTTTTTTTCTCCCCAAATTCCTGTTCTTGCCAAGTTTCTGTTTAAGGTTAAGTTGACAGGAATGTTCATTGCATTTTTGTATAGAATTTTGTGTGATGTGTGTGCTAAAACTTGCACATACATTATGCGATGCACCAAAATTATAAGGTAAAGCCTTAAGCACTGACTCACCATAACTAGCCCGAATAACCTTTAATGATTTAGTACAATATTTTAGTGCATTTAATTAAGTGGTAGAAATGTCTGTAGTTTTACTAAAAGTGCTAACTGTGCTGGCTCAGAACTTAAGGCTTTGCATTATGTCAGAAGCTGGTGTGGTCAGGTCCTAGCATCACCAATCTAGGAATATCTGCATCCTGGAACAAGACTTTTTCAACACAGTTGTATCCTACATTGAGGAAATATACTGGATTATGTGTTACTTTAAATTAAATTAGATATGACAGTCTTTACTGGAAATATATTTTAAGTTTTACTATATATTATACATCAATTAACTGGCAAATATGATTGACATTAAATTACTGTACTATACATTTACAGCTTTATTTATTTATTTATTTATTTATTTTTAACAATGTAGCTGTGAATAAAGCAACCAGCCTTAATATTCAAACCTATATACATATTTTATCTGGGATTCAAACCGGCACGGTATTCAGTGGATAGGTTTTGTGCATTCTGGGAATCAAACCTGTGCCTTCTGCATGGTATGTGAGAAACCAACCACTGAGCCACCAATGCCCTATGTACAGATCTACTGTATGTCGTAAACAAAAAGTGTTAAACAACGCAGAATATGTTTTATATTTGAATTTGTCCAAAGTACAGAAGGTACATTTAGCTTTGATGACAGCCTAGCACATTAATGGCATTCTCTCATCTGATTCATGAGGTAATCATCTGGAGTGGTTTTCAATTCACAGGTGTGCTAGGTCAAGAGTTAATTTGTGACATTCCTTACATTCGTAATGTGCTTTACACCATCAGTTGTTTTATTCAGTGGAAGGGTGGCTCAATAGCCCTATTAGTGTTATCATAACTACTGTACTAATCCATATTTTTTCCAGAAATACTCAATTAATGAAGGTCAGTCAACCCAAACAATCTTTAGAACTTTGAATGTACAGTATGCCAAAAATATACAGTAGTCACCAAAACTATCAAATGCTATGATGAAACTGGCTCTCATGAGGACTGTCCAAAGAAAGGAAGACAAAGAGCTACAGTACCTCTGCTGCAGAGGAAAGTTTATTAGAATGACCAGCCTCAGAATCCGTTAATTTACAGCACCTCATGTTAGAGCCCACATAAATGCTTTTTGGAGTTCAAGCGGCAGACATGTTTCAACATCCACTGTTCAGAGAAGACTACTGTACATGAGTCAGGCCTTCATGGTCAAATTGCGGCAAAGAAACCATTACTTTGAATGACAACAAGCAGAAAAGACTTGCTTGGCCAGAAAAAAAAAAAAAAAGAATGGACATTATATCAGTAAAACATCCTCTTTTGTTCTGGTGAGTTAAAATTTTAGATTTTTCTTTTTAACCACCATGTCTTTGTTAGATATCGAGGGTGAATAGATGGATCCTGAATAAGTGGTTCATTACATACTTATATTTGTCTTCTGTCATCATTTCTAAGTCTTTACAATGTAAAAAACAATAAAAATAAATAAAAACATGTCCTAGAAACTTAGCTAATAAGGTCAATATATCAGTCGTTTTGGCCGTAACTTTAATATGTGAACACGTTGTTTGTCTCTTTACGTGTTATCTGTTACAATAAATAATTTGTTCCTTCATTGCTGTATACCTTAAATCCAGACAGATCTCAGCAGATGTGAGTGGAGCACTAGGGAAAATAAATTATCCGGATATATACGGTACAATTTCTTTAATAAAGAACCTAAAAGACAAATGAGTTCCACAGACAAACCAATGGCATTGTTCAGGGTGATATGAGGATCACCACAGAAGGGAAGAGGGATTTTTTTTTGTGTGTTATTCACTGTTCATTTCATATTTATATTTTTATCAGCTAATGTGTACAATCCTTCACAATTTTGCAAGCAATCATCAAAAAATATGATTTTCAGTTTTAAAGTAAAATGTACTGTTAAAATCGCACAACCTAAGATTTCATTCAAGCACTGCCTGTAATTGCATAAATAAACCTTGCTATGTTTTAACTTCAAAATGTTTGCCTTAAATAAAACACTTAACATACTGTGACATTGCTATTGGCTTTTACTTCCTACCTGATGTTAGGGAAAAAACTCCACTCAGTGCAAAGATTTTAAATGTATTCACTTGTTCTCACAGTCTGATTCTGATTTAGCTTTGATCAAAGCACACAATGTGGCCAGTTCATGTGTGAAAATGATTTCTCATGCTTTTAAAACCACTCATTTGAGTCCTGGAATATGTCTGTGCCATCAGGGAATGAAAACTCCATTGATTTGATAACCTGGCATTCAGTGCACTCAGGTCATCAGCTAACTACATTTTATTGACACACAAAGTTTTTGAGCTTGGACCTGACCAACTGAAACCACCCCACATCATAACATTGCCTCAAGAGGTTTGTACAGTGGCCACTATGCATGTGCATTGCTTCTTGTGCTTCCCTCCTTACCCTGTTGCACCCATCACTTTGGACTCATCAGACCACATAACTGTTTACCATTGCTCTAAAGTCCAATCCGCATGCTCCCTAGTAAATTGAAGCCTTTTTTCTGATTAGTGTCACGAACAAATAGTTTTCTTATAGCAACAGTGTTATTCTATCTCAGTCCTGGGATTGGGTGCACAGGGAAATAGTCTGACTTTAACTATTATATGGTTTTTACTGTTAATTTTTATATCATGCACAATTTTACCAAGTGTTTAAGTGATCTCCATTCATGAGGTGCTTTTTGCCCCCCGACCACATTTTTTTCACAAAGTTGATGGTTCAGCAATATTAATCCAGGTTTTGATAATGTGCTGCAAGGGTCTTAACCCTGTTCCTTTAAAATTGTTTTCTTTGCTTGATGCAGCCCAATAGTTTGACCCTTTTGAAATGGTAACTTTTTGACCAGGCAGTGTAATTGCATGTGTGTATGCATTAGCTAATAAGGTCAATATAGTCAGTCATTCTGGCATTAGCTTTAATATGTGAACATTTTGTCTCTTTTACGTGGTATCTGTGACAATAAATCATTGGTTACAATAAAGAATTGTTAAAATCAAGCATTGCTATGTTTTGACTTCAAAATGTTTGCCTCAAATAAAACACTTAACACACTGTGTCATTGCTATTGGCATTTACTTCCTACCCGATGTTAGAGAGAAAAATCCACTCAGTGCAAAGATTTCCTTCTTGCATGGGATATTAAATGTATTCACTTGTTCTGACAGTCTGATTTTTTCTGCCTGGACCATTGTATCTATTAATTTTTTTTTGTTTCTTTTTGGGAAAAAAATCAGAGCAATTAAAGGTGGTTGGTCCAGAAGCATCTCTTTATGCTGTAGCTGGTGAAAATCTGGTCCTTCCTTGTTTCATCAAACCCAACACCAGTGCTATGGACATGACAGTGGAGTGGCTGAGGCTAGAGGAAGTGCCCTTATTAGTGCATCTCTACAGGGATCATGCAGACAGATATGAAGATCAGGCTCAGTCATACAGAGGAAGAACATCACTGTTCAAAGAGGAGCTGCAAAAAGGCAACGCTTCACTCAAACTCTCACCTGTTCAAGCCTCTGATGAAGGAAAATATAAATGTCTCATTGAGGACAAATCCTGGTATGATGACATCATTGTTCACATCATGGTCGAGGGTAAGAATCATTTTTGCATTGAAGCTTTACACAATTAACTTTACAGAAAACCTTATTTTCTCATAATATCAGTGGTTTTTGCATACATAATTTGTATTTTCCATGGTATTTTTTGTATGTTTGGGTTTTAGAATGGAAGTTAACTCAATGACTGACTAAATCACAGGTTTCAAACCATAGTCCTGGAGAGCACCCTGTCCTATTCAGGATTTTTCTTTTTTAACATTTTTGATTAAACTCAGGAAGTGTTGGTAATAGCTTATGAAGATGAACAAAGTGTTGAAAGAAAGGGTAACTCCTAAAACATGCAGGACAGAGCTCTTCAGTACCAGGGTTGAGAGCCTATAGACTAGTAAAGTACAGGGGTTGGACAATGTCCACACGTGGGCTGGTATTTTTTAAAACGTAGATTTTTTTCTGCGGTTTTCGCCTTTCGTCCACAAACAAACACTGTTTTGGTTATTGAAAACAGAGTTTTTGGAAAACTCCTTTTTCAGTGATTTAGACAGATGTAATTGTCTGTGTGCCAGTCTACTTGAGTTGACGTCCGCTTTGTTTATGAGGATATTTTGTTTAATGGTGGACGTACGAACAGTAAACTAGTGAATGTGTTTGAACCCGTCAGATTTCTACAAAGCTCAACAGGTAATGACATTTTGCTTAGGCTTCTGATTGGCCCCCTGTTGATTAGGGATGCTCCTAACAGCACTTACTGTAACAGGGCGTTTTGCGCTTTCATGTGGACAGAGATGTCTTTAAAACGTAAGTTGTGTGGGCGGAATTATTTTTAAAAACGAAGAAGAAAATTCTCTGTTTTTAAAAATACCCGGCTATGTGTGAAAATGACCTGAAACATTGGCCAATTTAGTGTTGGAGGTTTTATGGCTAAATTTAATTGCACATTCCACCAGTACGATCAGAGTGTGAAGGTTTCATTAGCAGAATAATAGCACAGTTTTGCTTAAAATTTTGCAATGCACACAACATTATGGGTGACATATCAAAGTTCAAAAGAGGACAAATTGTTAGTGTGCGTCTCGCACAAAAAAAGTCTTTGTGATGTATCAAGAGCCATGGTATCCAGGGTAATGTCAGCATACCACCAAGAAGGACGAACCACATCCAACAGGAGTAACTGTGGACGCAATAGAAAGCTCTCTGAAAGGGATGTCCAAAAAACATACAACCACAGCTGCCCAACTCACAGAGAATGCAGAGTTAAATGTGCACCTCAACTCTCCTGTTTTCACCAAAACTGTTCATCGAGAGCTCCACAGGGTCAATGTACATGCCCGGGCTGCTATAGCCAAACCTTTGGTCACTCATGCCAATGCCAAACATCGGTTTCAATGGTGGCAGCAGCACCTTGAAATCTCGGGCTGTGGACAATGTGAAACATGTATTGTTCTCTGATGAGTCCACCTTAACTGTCTTTCCCACATTCGGAAGAGTTACAGTGTGGAGAAGCCCCAAAGAAGCGTACCACCCTGTTGCATGCCCAGAGTGAAGCATGGGGGTGGATCAGTGATAGTTTGGGCTGCAATACCATGGCATTCCCTAGGCGCAAAACTTGTGCTAGATGGGCGCGTCACTCCCAAGGACTAGCGAACCGTTCTGGAGGGCCATGCGAACCCAGTGGTTCAAACATTGTATCCTGAAGCCGGTACCGTATATCAGGATGATATCCCTCCAGCCACTGTGCAGGACTAATATATATATATTTGAAAGTGGATACATTACATCAACAGGGACAAAGTACAAACACTCAGGAAGGTGAAGTAAATGCTTGCAAGTTAAAATCCTGAGTTCAGAAGAGATTTACAGATGTAAGATGAAAGCAATTTAATCTAGGAATGAGATTCACTGGTGTCTGGCACGTTACTGTTTCAGCTCATGTCTAGACAAGTATATGTTATGAAGGACAATATGAATGATGTTACAAAAATGGCAAATGGAGAAAGAGTGATGGAACAAATAGCAACAGCCAACACAGAGGCTTTTAAAACTAATTAATGGTTCTTGTGATACAGGATATTCAATCCAAACAGCTTTCTTCTTTGTTCACATTCACAGCTCCAGCAACCAGAGTTTCAATACAACCCCATCAACAGCTTTATCCTGGTCAGAGTTATGAGTTTTGTTCATTTGCATCCTAAAAACCTAACATTAATATGGCTGATAGCTCAATAAGATTTTTTGAAATAATTTAAAACAATTGAGGCAGATGTGTAAGAAAATATTATCAAATTGAAAGCATTTGGTAAATCTTTGAGTAACATGTTATATAAATAAATGATAATTTGCTTACTGCACTGTATTGATGCTGTACTCATCTCTCAAAAAGTTAAACCCTTTCATTAAGCAGTTTCAGCAAGTTTTTGACCATTCCCCAGAGAGAAAGGAAACAGGGGAGCAAACATTTACACTGCCCTACAATGTTTTAATGATTGATTGACAACATCCTTAGGGACATGCTAAGCCAGTTTGTAATAGCTAATATTGACAATATACTAATCTACATCTCTTTGTACAATACCCGCATCGACCATGTAAGACAAGGGCTCTAGCGACTACTAAGGAACCAGTTCTACGTCAAGTGTGAAAAAGTGAATTTCCCCCTTTCATCAGTGCACAGGGAGTCATCATAGACCAAAGAAGGGTCTTCACCAAAACAATGAAAGTGACCTACAAAAGTTCCTCAGCTTTCCACAACTTTATCATGGTTTCATCCTAGGTTTTGGTTCCATTGCACATCCCTTAACCTTCCTGCTTAAAAAGGGGCAGTCACATCTGTAGCTGAGAATGAAGTCCAAAATAATGGAAGGAGGTTTTTGTGACAACTTCTATCCCATTTTACTATTCTGTCCCTATTATTACTATTACTATTATTATTATTATTATTATTATTATTATTATTATTATTATTGTCCATAACAAAGAGAAACTATGACTTATGAGCTGTTAGCAGTCAAATTGGCTCTCAAAGTATGATGGCACTGGGTTAAGGGAGCTAAGTTCCCATTCCACTACATTAACAGGTCATTAAGCCATGAAGTGTCTCAAGACAGCAGTGTTAACTCTTATCAGTCAAGATGGGCATTATTTTATATCCAATTCCATTCAGCATTTACCTTCTACCTTTAACAATACAGACTCTTTTTGCATTTGCAAGATTTGCCAAGAGATGAGTTCATTCTTTGCTGATTGTGCTTTTTAGGCTCATTGGTCTGGGCCATTAACAACAACTAAAGCACAAGTACATGGACTGTTTTTTGGCAGCCTTGAAAACACAGTAAGTGATAGAAGGACTCACTTCAGCCTGTCATCTTTAAGCTGAAGGGATTGATTAAATATTTTTGTCACCAACAAGAATGAGAGATCTCAGTTTCACCAATGGGCTGAATATGCACAGAACTCACTACCTCACTTAGCTACATCCCTCTGCATGGAGTACCAGATCCACTATTTCTTCCTTTGTTGATAACTGGTTTAAAAGTATTAAGCAGGTACATTACAGTATGGGAAACAATAAATCAATGCCTTGAACAAGCTGACAGGCATCAGGTAAGACCCCATTGTTCCGGACAGGTGACGGGTATGGGTGGCACTAAACATTTTTCCAATCCTTTTTTAAAAGGTTGAACCAAAGACACATTGGAATTCATAATTAAATAAATCAACAATGTCACTTACCAACATAATTTACCATAATACTGCAGACTGGCACCCGCTTGCTAATAACATCCCTCACTGCCCCCCATCATAACTGTTAGACATTAATATTCTTTATTAATATTAATCTTCTTAAGAAGCACTGTGCACACGCATTAAATTTGCCATGTGATTATGTCCAGTTAACATGTCTTGGTATCAAAAGTAAGGAAAAATTCTGATTGTGCATTTTGTCTTCAGAATATCATGCCTCATTTAGACAATGCTAGCAGAAAGAGGGCCATTGGAATGCTTCAAGTTTATGCAACCAAGCAAACGCCGCTAGATGGTTTGGTTTTGCCAGGAATCCCATTTTCAGGCTTTGGAACAGATTCCAAACAACTAATTCCACTGATGATCACCCTAAGTCTGGAAGGCCAAGAGTGACAACGCCAAGACATGACAAAGTAATCTGATGCAACAAGTCATCAAACTATTTAGTAACGTTTGGCTGCACCTAGACTTGCTGGACATGAGATTGTTTTGTGGGCCAATGTTGACTCAACGTCATTGTTAACATTATCTGAGTTTTGAATTGCTGGTGCTGATGTACACAAATGTTTGCATAAAATCAAGTAATTTCAAGTAAAGTTTGAATGTGAAACTTTTTCAGTTGGTTATTTTTCTCCTCATTAAAAAACTGCATTTGCATCCACTCTAGTTGTCTTATTCTGGCATTCTGATAATAGTTACGTTGCCCCTAATCATGGAACATGCATGGAAATAGTTTTTGTTTTGTAAAATAATACTACGTTTTGTGATGCATGCAGTTGGCAGCATGTTTTGGGAGGTTCATTTACGAGTGTAAACCAACAGAAGTTGACCAAAGTGCTGTCTGTAATTAGCAATGTATGTTTAAAAGAAAGTTCTAAAAAAAAATATGGTATGAATATCTTTTTCTGAAAAGATAAAGTCCTCTGAAGTCCTGGAAAGAACTTGATAAAAATTGCTATAAGTTGATAAAAAGGGAAAACTTCACAGGGTTGAGTTTTTGGTCGAATATAAGAGCACAGACCAGTAAAACACCAAGATTGTTCACTCGTGGCTTAACTCCTTCGGCCAGTAGACTACTCTTAAGTAATTCAATAGACTGTTAGTAGATTTTGATATGCCGAAGAGAATCTGAATTGATGTATTTTCATTTAACTGAAGAAAATTGATAACCATCTGGTTATTAACATAAACAGTCCATGCATTGGGATATAATAGTGAGAAAGAATAGAATGGGATTTAAAGGGAAGAAGAGCTGAGTGTATTTGAGATGAAGGAGAAAACTAGAGCTGCACACAAATTTTTATTACCCAGAGATCAGGATCAAACCCCGTACTGTCAAGCTGTAAGCTGTAAGCTGTAAGCACCATACCCATAATGTACATGATGTAATCCGTGGGTGGTTTTGCAAACTTTCATATTTAAATAGAAATAGTTTTTTATGATATCATCATACAAACAGGGTTTCAAGAAGTCATAAAGAGATTGAAAGAGCTGAAACTGTGAAGTCAGTCATGGTATCTATCAGTATTTCAGACCTTTCAGCAATGGTGAAGATGAAGTCTCTACTGGAAGTCATGAAAGATTTAAGAACTTTAAACATTAAACACTCAGACCTCACTCTGTCTTTGGTAAGACACTGAAGAGACAGTGCCTACTTTAAAAGTCAAGCTCAAAGGGCTAACATGTTTGCTAATCCTGACTAGGAGAAATCCCTATAAAACAGCTCCTTTGGCAAATCCATTAGTGAACTCAAGGTCCAATGGCAGCTTGATCTCACCACCTCCTCGACTTCCCCAGCTGCGTCCACCTGCAGAGAGTCATGGCTCGACTGACGGCTGGCTAAGGATTAGCGAGGCTAATAGCTCCCAGTGCGGATGGTTAAAAGCCAGAGTCACTGTTTTAAAGAGTACCTGCATCCTAGCCAGGCTCTACTTAACTGCCCAGGAAGATACCTGGGAATAGGAATGAACTCTGGAGAGCCTTTATAGGCAGTTCAAGGAAGCTGATCTGCTGGTCTGCTTGTATAATGCAAGAGCTAGAAAACGAGAGAGAAAGAAAGAATTGAGTTGTATTACTGATGAAGAGGCTCTTTAGTACAGTTGAGCCTGAACTCTTCACTCTCCATTCGTGCTCTCTACTGCAATGCATTAATGCAATCATTCATGTCATGACTGACACTACACCTTCTCTACTTCTAAAAACACCTTAGACAGATTTAGGTTCAGCAGACATCTAACCTCAATAAAGATGTTATCCTCTAAAGATTTTTTAAAATAAAAGGTTGTATCTTCATGTTAAGAAACCTGAAAAAAACATTTTTGCAACACGACATAGATTAAAAAAAAAAAAAACAGTGATAAAAACAGGTTCTATAAATAATATATCTGACAATGACAATCTCAAACTACAAAGTGTCATGAAAACCTACAATGTCATTCAAACTCCGAGGTAGCAGCCAGTAGTAATGTGACTGTCAGCTGTAATGATTTGCCAAATATTCATTCTCATAAGTGAGATAAATCTTAGACACAAAATTGCCGAAATTGCGCAACTGCCCATTAACAAAAACCTGAAAGAAGGGTTTTGAGCCGTCAACTTCCCAGAGAATGTTTAAGTCATCTCCAATCATGAATGCACATGACTGGAGATGACTTAAAAACTTAAGTCTGATAACTTAATCAGAACTAACTGATGATGTATAACCTTGTACAGTATATAGAGTATAACTCAAGTGCTACTTTGTTGACCTCAGGTGCTATACACAGCCATGTTGATTTAATTTTATTCTTTAAACTGGGGGGAAAAAACATGTAATTAGGTATTAGGGGGCATTTACTTTGACTTTTATTTTTTAGATGTTCAGAATTATGAGTTGCAACCTCAGCATAAGAAGATTGCTGTTAAGAGTTTTGTTTAAAAGCCCAGTGATGTGGTAGGAGGTACACACAATGCCCTCTATTTTAAATTTATCCCCCCTTTTTTTTCCTAATTTTCAGATTTTCTCCCCTAATTTTAGTAGTGTCCAATTCCACCCAGTCACTGGAGGCTCCCACATTAAGCTTCTACTGCCAA
>JAOVVA010000012.1:1359438-1372816 GCA_028565275.1 Leiocassis micropogon | reverse complement strand
CAGCATCACCCGGGGTTCGAACCAGCGATCTCCGGATGATAGGGCGAGCGCTTTACCACTGCGCCACTCGGAGGCTAATGCCCTCTATTTTAAAATAAAAAGGCTTGGTTCATGTTGTTTAATAAAGACTAATGTATTCAACATATACTATGTGGATGTATGATGAAGAGAAAATAATTAACCACAATGAAATTTCTAGCCTTTCTATATCATTGTATCTTTGCCACTGTGTACAAATGATGCTATAATAGTTTCATTGGTAACACCATGAAATTCACCCACGTCCTTGGCACACAGCCACTGACTTTGTGCTGTACCTTCTTTTGTGTTATAGGGCTCACTATCTTTTATCCACTCAAAGACTAGCCCCATGAGCTAATTTTATCAGAAGTAAACCAGTGTAATTTCTTTGTTTTGGCTCTAATCTTGTCATGAGGAGGTGCGCCCCTGTGAGGAAAGCTCCATGGCTGTGATATCCTAATTTAAACATCAAAGATTCCATCATTAAGACAGCAGTTTCCAGCGCCACGTTTCAGTGAAAATGATTCTCTCAGTCTGTAAAAGCTTTGTCGCTCAGTCTCACCGGACCCTAAGCTTGTGCACTTGAGCAACAAAGAATATCATCATTAGTGTGTTGTCTGGCTCCGAAGCTGTGAGTTTATTTGGCTCTATTTTGCTGTTGCTGCTTCTCTCTTTTTTTTTTTTAGACTGTCATTCAAAGCAGGCACTTCAAAAACAGACTGATGTTTGGTGGAGGTTCAACCTGGCTTCATGGCAGCTTGAGTCTTGCTTCACCTCTCAGAGCTGAAAGTAAGATGTTTCACTGCATCTGGATCAGCTGGAGCCAAATGATAGTTTTACCAAGCTACCAGACTCAAAATTAAATCAAGTAAATGGTAGTGAAATAGGCAGGAGGAGTGCACTTTATTTAGATGACACGTTCCTTTATCTTATCTAGTGGATTTTGTGCGTCCTTCTCAAAATCATATGGAAATTTTGGAGCATCCAATCGGAGAAAAACAGGCTACTCCAAAAACAATTTTGGAATACTAGCATAAACCTTTATCCGTAAAATAACATAAAGAGTTTGGTTATGTGATGGAGGAAAGGAGCATTTAAACAAGAAAAGGCTGGGGTTTGGTTGATGTATGATTTATTCATTGTTGTTTTTCCTCTGGATCTTTTTTTTTTCCTTGCCATGCTAAAGGACAGGATACTTTGAACTGGAGTACAAAGCAATATAGATTTGGGTCACACTATTTTTCTTTTCTTCTAGAAGAGATTTTTTTTTCCTATTGCATGATTTTTTGCACTTTCTTTACAGAGCTCGTCTGCCAGCTGGGTTGGTTTCTTCTTCTTCCTCTCCTCCATGTTTGTCCTTAAAGAGACGAACAGCAGGGTGCCCTGATGTAGAAATGGGGAGAGTGGGGGCAGAAGGACTTGCAGCTAAATAATGGATGATTTCTTATTGAAATAAAGCCGGGGTGAGAAACAGCACATGCAGGCATGTCATTACCAAGGAAACAGAGCTGAATGTTTAATCCAGAACTTCAAGAGTCAAAGACAAGAGTGCCATCCTGCCATCAACTGCTGTTGCTCTACTGCCCCTGATCTAGCAATCCTGCATTTTATGTAAAAATTGCCTTGAATAGATATAAAGAAACAAAAGTCATGTATGTTTGATTTTGTTAGTTCTGGTATCTGAGAATTGCTCTTGGCAGGCCTACTTATTGATCTTTGCATTACAATCTGCTGGATGGTATTCATCTAATTAACCTTCATCATTTACTAAAACTTGACAGTCCATTCACATGACTCTAAAGTACTCTCCAGAAGTAATAAAATTACTGGACATACAATAGGTTTCAGAAGTCTGAGATTACTATATATTTTTTAACGCTAAAAATAAGCTAATCAGCTTTATTGTAATCAGTAATATTATTATTTCTGATTGAGGCCTGCATGTTCATTTGTGTTTGGTGAGGATTTGGACGCTTTGTAGTTGCCTTATGGTCATTTCTGTGTCTTCTGCATTCTGTGTATATGTGGAAAACTATCACGTTGATTGGCTCTGTTGGGTGACACATATAGCCACACCCACCTCAAGGGAAAAAAGCATATATACAGTACATGCAAAAAAGCACTGGATGGTGTGACATACTGTAATCTGGCACAAAACTGCTCATAAAATCTCTTCTACTCAACATTTTTAATTTAGTGTGTATGGGTGGTTAAAAGAAATCTATATTTTTCAGATCCAATAATATTTCAAATTATTATTATACACACTCCTTCTCACTACTTAAATATAAGCAAATTTTTTCTGCAAGGTCTCTGACAGTTGAACTTCAGTGTACACTACTGTTCAAAATCTTAAGCTAACCCCTCATTTCTTGCCAGACTTTTAAACCTCCACTTTTTCAATGTTCTGGAAAGTTCCTAAATCAGCTTTATTATTAACATTAATTCATGAAGTCTCTAAGTGACATCTAATGAACACCCTGGTGAAATCATGTGACAATCTGAGAATTTGTGTACCCATGACATCATTCCCTAAATGGTGGCATTGTGACAGAACTGGCTTATTTAAAAAAAAAAATTGTTACTGAAGGTAGGTTTCATCCAATTTAACAATTCTAATAATTAAATAACATCTCATATTTTACACTTAACCTGTTTTGACTGCATTTCTTTAACAAACTAATATAAAACATCAATGTGACATAGGGCTTTTAAAAATGTCAACAAAAAAAAACTGTTTTAAAACTGTCGTGGAAAATGCCATGAGGTCTTTCAAAATGTTTTCCATGTGGTCCAGTTGGTCTGTTTTGCAGTGTAACCCCCATAATTTCAATTAAAGGAGAAATGGGTCCGTGTTCTTATGGCTTAAGGCATGAACAGTGAACAACAGGTGCAGATGATGACAGATGATCAGGCCAGTGATTAGTATACTGCTGGTGCTGAATGCTGATTGGTTGGAACAGATGAGAGGGGAAATGAGGTTGCTGCTGAGGTTGGTATATAAGCAACCAATTTTTTTTATTGTATTTTTAAGCATTTTGCAGCTTGTCATAGTAAACCATTTGTTTCCATTTCTTTAATTTAATCTACCTTAATTGAATTTTATTTAATATAAAGAAATGAGGGGAAGCTCAAAACTTTTGCGCAGTACTGTATGTCTGGTAAATGATATCCCTAATAGTTGTCTGTGACCATTATAATCAATTCACATAGAATAAATGATCTCAATATAAATCACAGACAAGGAAGTGTCTTAACAATGGACACATTAGTACCACACTACATGTTCTACGTGTACGACATCATAATTTAATACAAGTCAGGTGCTTTGGTCTCTATTATAAGGCTGCACTTGATCATTAGTAGATCATGTGAGAATAGGATGTAGAGTATGTAGGTAATACCTGTGCTAGGAATTCAGTTACTTATACATCCTAACTACCACTCTTTTTAAACAACAAGGTTTCTTCTTATTGCTCTGCTTTTTATAGTTAGTCAATAGCTCCTGGAGTGTCCTAATACTTAGGAAAGAGCACAAAACCTCTCTTGGTACTGGATGTAATATAATGGGATTTTACAAAGACGCCAATATAGCCCAGAGGACAGATTTTTCATTTTATAGAAAGTAATACACTGTGTAATATTTCTTACACACTCTTTAACAAACAAAGCAAAGCATGACAATAACAAACAAACAAAATCCTGACATGCCAGATTTGGATCTAAATAAATTGGACAGATTCGGATCTACGTAACTAACACCAAGAGATCCTTCAGTAATAATTACTGAACCCCAACCTGAATCCCAAAATGGTTTCGTTTATTATTATTATTTTTTTTTTTTTGCGATGTTCATTTTTCTTGCATTTCCAAATGCTTTAATCAGAAAACTCAAATTCTCCTAATGGTCTTCGAAAAACAGCACTTTGCTTGTATCAGGAGCTGGTGAGTGCACAACTTTCCTCCGCATTCTCTCCAGACTCATTAGCACTTGGAAGAAACTTGTGGCTCTTTGCCAGTGAAGTGAAAAACGAGGAAGCAAAATTTCGCTGGCTGCTTTGGCGCTGATGAGGCCAGCACACGCTTTTGCTCGTTTCATACAACTCATATATTTGCAGCCCGTGCTTTCCTCACGCGAAGCAGAGGCTGGGAGCTGACGAGCTTTTCAGAGGTAAGACTGTGAAGTGCTTGGACCCAACACGTCGACGGATTGTTAACATATTGGCAGTCAGCGTTAATCCTGGGAAAACTTCAGTGTTTGAGAAATTGATTTTTTTTTTTTTTTGAAGACTCCAAGAAACACTATTTTAGGTAAAATATATGTTTTCCGTCAGCTGGAAAAAGTTGTGAGGAATCAATGTATCAAGGGAGAAATTGACTTCAGCGAAATGAAGAAGCTCAGTATGTCCTTGCTACTGGCATGGACAAAACAATGCAGGTCAGACATATGGCTGCATATTGTGATAATCAGTACAAGAATAATAAGAGAAAAATAAACATAGGCAAAGCAAAAATGTCCAGTTAAGAGCTGGAGGCCTCTCCTGTTCTGTGGAGGCAGTTAGAGAGAGTGGGCGATGTTATCGGGGAGCCAGCAGAGCAGTCACAGTGAGCCACACTACAGCGCATGGACTAAGCATACAGCCCTGAGGAATTTTTCCGTAGACATCTGTTTTAATCAGGAAAAATATTACTGACTTTTATGACTACCTGGTGTCACCAATGATTTTATTTATTTAAAAAAAAAATTTAGCATGATTTTGGTTTGTTGAAAGCCTTCAAGAAGAACATATCCAGACATTTTTTACCTCTTTATGTTTTCACAAGGGTAAATAAATAGTGAGTAAAAGTTCTAGTGTGCTGGAAAAATTCAGACTATCCACCATAGTGACGAATAACTTTAAACATATCTTATATACATAGGTTTTGTTTTGCAAAAATACAATTAGCCCATACATCTGCCTGTCCTGGCAGCCTGAGCTGATGATTTGGCGACCCTTGACTAACCTGATCTTAAACCATTTGTGACTTGGATTATTGGATCTAGTGGATACCTGCCTAATGATCTCCTCAAGGCTAATAAGATGCATTTTCATAATTTTTTTTCTGAGTGAATAGATAGTAAGTGGTTGAGGCGAGGCACAGACGCACTTTAAACTGGCGTGAGAAGCTTTAGGGAAGCTCTCTATGGTGCAGGTTAAGCGAGATAAGCAGATTTCATTGTTGTCCCGCAAAACTCAACAAAGAAAAACATGCGCTGGAAATTTTTGCGCGTCCACGGCGAAAAGCCGTTTTCATGGAGCTGTAGTCTTTAGCCGCATTAAGGTCCCACGATGAATGGGAGCGTGCTACTGCGGACTGCAAGAGCTTATTGTGTCTCTCTCTTTCTCACACACACACACACACACAGTCTGTCTGATCCCCAGAAAAAGGAGAAAGAAAAAGAAAAAAGGCATATCAATGCTTTCTGATATGGGAATCTTTAGCAGACTTTAACAGACTTATGTTACACCCAACCAACACCAACAATGTCTGAGTTTGTACATGTGTGTGTTTGCTTGTTTGTTCAGCTTACATACCACTGTTAATCCATGTCCCTCTGCATCTGATGCAGCTCTTAGATAAACATGTGTCTTGCAGCCCAGCAGGTGTGTGTGTGTGTGTGTGTGTGTGTGTGTGTGTAAATGGCTATGGCATCCTGCTGGACGCTTAGGGAAAAATACACACAGACACATATAAATATATATATATACACATACACGGCTCAGATAATGGACATCACAGGCTCCATGGGCAGCCCCATGGGGTTGGCCTCCTGGCAAGCCAATGATAGCAGAGAGTGCTAATACTGCCTCAGAATAAAGAGAAGAGACAAAGAAAGGACATTTAAGCGGTGTGGACAGCTGATCCTCTCTCACTCAGCTTTAATGGATGATCAGGGCCGGAGGGGTCAGCAGCAGGAGTCCAGGGAGCCATTAGACCACAGCATGAGTTCTCAGGACCTTCAGCCCAGCTATGGTAAGCAGCCTTAGGAGGACCTCACCTCGCCGGGACACCACCCTGGACACTGTCATTTGTCTTCAGCCATCACTGCTCTCAGCTCCATTAAAGACTGATCTATGAGAGAGGCAGCACCTCTCCTCCCTCGTGCCCTTCACTCTAAGCATGAAACAGGACCGTTTGCTCACTCGGCTGATAATTACACTTCTGTTTAAATGGAAGCCAATTACTCAAAAAAAATGTTGCATTCCTCATCCATATTTTGTATATATTAAACTATTCATGTTTCAGGATCAGTCTTGAGCTCAGGTTTCTTTTTGTGCACGATCTCCCCCATCTCCCAAATAAACATTCATCATGGTTGTCTACTGTATTTTGTCCTAGATGTAAATATGTGTATATACTCTGCTCAGCAATGGTCCCATACTGTACATATCTCAGATTATTGAAACGTTTTAATATCACACAGCTGTTCCGCCAAAAGTTGTGCTACTTTGTTGCATTGGAAAACATGTTTTCTTTGTAGCCAAGACAGTCATCAGATCTATTTACACACATCAGATGTGTGGACGTTGCGAAAGTTGAGCAGGACACAGCATCAGCCAGCAACTGATCCATTGCTGTTGGTTTTCTCGCAACTCTTGTTATTGTCGAAGTTCCTAAGACTGGCTGCGTGTGAACATGTGTGCTATTTCACATTATGGGAATGTGCGTGCATGTGTGCGTGCGCGCGTCTGTGTTTGCGTGCATTGCGTGTTACCAACACTCGCACCCCTCACTTTCATCACCTCCTCAGATGGCTGCCTGGTCTCACACCTCTGTTTCGGCCATTTGCCTCCTCCCCATCTTATCTGCTGTTCTCAACACTGCTGTTAGTCAGCATGAGGAAGCCCAATCTGGCCAGGCTTCTTTCTTGTTCTCTCTCTCTCTCTCTCTCTCTCTCTGTCTTCCTCTCTCTCCCCTCCTCTGCCTTTCTCTCTCTCTCTTTCCCTCTCCCTTCCTTTGCCTTTGGTGTTGTACACAGCTTTTCCTGTACCATGTCCCTGGAGCAGGGCCAATCATCGACACTCAACAAGGCTGTCAAACTCAATTGTGCAGATACGGCTGCTGAAAGCTGCCATGACAGGAGTCTCAGGCAGAGAAACCGCCGCCTCACACACTCTCTCACTTTCTGTGTTCTTTCAATAGCTGAGATTGGACTGGACGGCTAGGTCTGTTTTAGCACAATGCTTTTATTACTGTAAGAAAATATTCAGTGTTTGATATGGATTACGACAACACGCACGCTGGTCTAATGTTCAAATTTCTACAAAAATGTAACATAATCCTCTTTATGCAATGAATGGGCCCTTGTTTTACAGACTTATGGTGCTAAATCGCACAGAGCCAATGCATACACACTCTAGAAACACACACACACACACACACACACACACACACACAAAAATGAGGTATTGAGCATAGTTCCAAACTGGACATCTTCAAACTGGGGTTTATCATCTCTTTCTCTCTCCAGTGAATCACCCTTTCCTTTGTTTCGTTCTTCTCTCAGAGGAAATCACATTAAGTGAAGCGCTGCATTTGGCTCGTGTCCGTCCTTCCCTTAATGGCAGTAATTTGGACTGGAAAGAGAAAAAGAGGAGAAGAATTGAGAAGAAAAGAGGCTTTCCAACACTAATTCCGCCCCAACAAAAACAGTCTGCCGTTGCACCCCATCCATTTGCATTCAGATCTAAGCCACGGGCTAAATATAACATGCGGAAATCTCTGTGCTATTTTTTTCTCAGAGCAGGGTTCCTGGGCGGCAGTGACACGATGTATTTTTATCTCATTCAGAAGACACGAGGCAGAGACAGTGGGAGCAGCATGCAAAAGAAACAGTAGTGCCAGAATTGGAAAAGAGGGCTCGTACAGACAGCGACGGGCGTGCGCGAACAGCAAGAGAGCAGAATAATTTAATCTAATGAGGTTAAAGTCAGGTTATGTGCGGAGGTGGGAGGAAATCAAACATATGCAGGTCTCAAGTTAGTACTCACAGTTAATAATCACATTGTTAATTTAAACAGTTTTACAGCTTTACATTACTTAGGCCCAGCTGTCACGTACAGTCATTCGAGCACTTTATTATTCAAGTCAATTCATTTTCAATGGATCTGTGGGAAAAGTAATGATTGGGTTAAATCAAATAAATAAATAAATAATCAAAAAATGAATCATCTTGTTATATAAGATTACGTTTATATTTGCTCTTGCGCGTAAATTAGTATTTTTAGTGCGATACATTTTTTACAAACCCGTCACAGTGCGACGAAGAGCGTGAAGTTCCCACTATGTCCCAAAAATATCGAAGAGCACAGCTGTAATGGGGTCAAAATGAAAAAATGTGCATTTATCAAATTCATATTACTTCCTAGCCATGTCCTATCATGCACATGATCACATGCTCACCATGTCCGATAGGATCGAACCAAGTTATTACTGTGCCCAATCAGTGCTCTTGCCAGGCACCCATTACTGTATGTGCTTACTATGTTGTCATTGTGTACATGGCTATGGAATAAGTATCGCAACATCACTTTCATCATGAAGTGATGGTGTGAGAAAATGGATCCAGTCTTTATACTATATTATCTGAATGTGACATAGACGGGCTAATATCCTGCTGCATTCAGGCCATAAACATGGTAAACACTACAAGAATGTAACATGCATGTAAATCATTCTTCTACAACGCGGCATAGACCTACCATGGTCATATATAGCACAAGCCTGAAGAGGTCGTTGTGAGAACTCCCAACAATGCAGTGACATCCCAATGACAGCTCATTCAGAATGCCATCCAATCTTTCCCGTCTGCACCATACTTGTAGTGCATTAATGAAGTCTCTAAGAGGCATTAGTTATGCCATTAATTGGTCAATGCCATTGTTAATACATCCTTATTAAGTTCTCAAACCACATCCCCACCAGAATATGTTTTTAAGATGTTTCTACATCATTTTTGCCAAGCTGTACAAGTTCTCACCGCGTTCATCTAATTTTTTGTGGGAGAAGTGGGAGCATGGCTCTGTGTGATGGGGGCCTTAACTAAATCAGCAAAACATTCATACCAATTTATTTACTGTAACACAAGTCATTTGAGGTTTAACTAACCAAATTAGATTGGTGTGCCAGCATTTTAATGCTGAAGTCTTATAAAATTTACAGTAATAAATTAAGTGAAAACGTAATACATAATCATCAATCCCTAGCTGGCATCAGGACAGAGTTTGTTCCGGAGCCGCGATGCTGCTGTGAGTGCCACAGGATCATGGTGACCATGTTTTCTTGTTTTCTCTGGACTTTCCATTCAGTAGGCCATTGTCACCAAAGATATCCAGCTGGTATTCATTCTGCAGACATGTTCAAACCAATACCAGCAATACCAGCTATGCACAAAATCTAGCAGTCATGAGTGAATTAAATGCATTTAATAGACATTAAAGAATGTTAAAGCCAAGAAAAGGAAACTTTAGTCACTGAAACTTTCAGTCTGTTGACTGCCAGTGCAGTTTCCCCAGCAGTTATGAAATTATGTGATAAGGTGCTATACCACTACCAAGGTGAAACTGAAGGTGAGAGAAACTGGAAGGACAAAGAGGCTGATGTGGCATCATAAATTAAATAATTTGCTTTGTTTTTCTGGCATTTTAAATTAAACAATTTGCTTTTTGTTTTCTCATGATCTTTAACAATTGGCAGTATGACTTACTACAAAAACACAATCAAAACATGAGATTGATATATAAAAAAAAACAAATGATTGAAATTAAATTGCATATTTACATAATATAAACAGTTTTGATACAAAAACAACTGCAGGCTTTGCCCTTTAACACCCATGTGATCCAGAAAAAACATGCACAAAATATGTTCAATCAGTTTCTAATACTTCACTAATAATTTTGTCTCAAAACTGGCAGAAATTATTTCCATGGATTTATATCATTTTACATTGTAAGCCTTCATGCCTTCATTTGGCAAATTACTGTACTGTATGTGTCTTCATGCTAAATTATTTAAATACAAAAGATTTAAATGCAAGTAGATAGTATAAATAACAAAGTGATCTAATATGTAATACCATCTACAATCCAGGGGTGCTACAATCACTAGGCATAAATTAGTAAGTCAAACTATGGATGACAAATGCTAAATAAAATAAGAAATAATCGAAGAAATAAAAAATTAAATAACGTTATCCTGATAAATATTAGGACAGCCAAACAACCCTCAAATAACGCCTTCCCACTCAACAACAGTAATGAAATGGGGATATAGCTGATTTCTTGACAAAGAATTTAAAAAAAAATTAAGCACCAAATAACTACTTGTTCCAATGCTTTACAGTACATATAGTAAAATGGTCAGATGGCATTAATCTACAAAAAACTGCACAGTTTTGGTGACTATCCACATGGTTTTATTAGGCAAATCATGATTATTTTGCCCATTGTAATTAGCATATACAGTGAGGAAGTCTCAGCTACTTAGCAAAAATTGTCTTGAAACAATAAAATCAAAATGCATTACATTGTGGAACCAAATTCGTTTGATACATCCATCCCTTACCTAGTTATTAGTAGCTGGAAATGTAACTATGCATTGAAACCTTGTCTGACAGAAAAGCGGAAAGTAGACAGACATACATGCTGTGAGGGAGAGAGCTGACGCTGAATTCAAATGTAGTGCAGATTAAACATCAGAGATGAGGGCAGTTATCAATGAGTATTAGTCCCATATAGACGCTTTTCTAAGAAACCACAGGATGTGAATTATGACAAGTTAATACATAGGTCATGATTTTAAATAGTTCACAGCATACACATAGAAAGTGTGATTGTGTGATTACTGTGAATTTATATGCTGTTTATGCATCGCTTATATGTAAAAAAAAAAAATAATAAAAACGATACAAGAGAATTCTCAACGCACTACTTTATGCAATTCTGACTCAGCTGGCGGAGATTGAAACACTTGCTAAAATGGAAGCATGACGGTCTTGTGTGTGACTATCTCATGTTTGTAAAAAAAAAAAAAGAACTCTAAAAATGTGTCCAATGTGATTTCTGAGTAATTCTGCATTAATATTAAACTGCTTACTGAAGAATTCAGTCTTCAGGCCATGTCTCGAAAGCTGTGGCAGATGGGAAATAAGCTGTGTGATTCACTTCTAACCACAATTGATTACAATTATTTCCTAACACTAATTCCTAGTGACAAGACTTTGGTACACTTCAGTAAGAATAGACCAGTATGAGCAGTTTTTTTTAAGCAGACGTGTGCGATTTTGTTAGCAGATGGGTCGCATTAAAGGCACTTGATGCAGATGGGTCAAACAGTCTATCCATCCTTTTAATGTCATATACACCAACCAGCCACAACAATACAGTGCAGAACATTAAGCACAATATTGTAAAGGTTCCCCTTTTGCCGTCTGTGCTGCTCTGGACCCTATGGTGGGGTATGGTGCCACTGGGGCTCTGGGGGTATGGTGTGGTGTGGTGTCTGGCACCAGGACATTAACACCAGATCCTTTGGGTGACGTGAGTTGTCATAGGAGCCTCCATGGATTGAACTTATTTATTCAGCACGTCCCATGGGTGCTCAATCGGATTAGGATTAAGCTTATGTATATGATGCCTCTTGTTCGTGGAACCACTCTTTCACAATTAAAACACTATGAATCCTGGCATTATCCCCTTCTAATATGTCTGTGCCATCAGTGAAGAAAAGAAATATTGATGGAAAAACCTGTTCATTCAGAATATTCACGTAGTCGGCTGACCTCATTTATTGGCCACATAATGTTGCTGAACCTAGGGTGCATCACTTTATCCATTTGATTTCTCACCCTGATGCCCTTATACCTCTGGAACAGGGTAAATCTGGACTCATTAGACCACATGGACTCATTAGCATTATTCCAATGCTCCACAGCCCATTATTTATGCTCCCTAGCAAATTGAAGCCTTTCCTATTAACCTCACTGATAAGTGTTTTAAGGCTACACAGCTGTTTAGTCCCAATCCCTTGAGTTCTCTTATATATATTTACACTACCACTCAAAAGATAGGGCACACCTTCTAATTCCATGGTCGATTCTGATTTGTATTTCTCCTTACAGTGTAAAATAATTCTGACGACATGCACAATGCATCCTGTTATAGAGGTGTGTCTTCTACTCATGGCCTATAAAGCCATTATAATAACTCTTTTCTGAGGTGTTGTAATTTTTTTATTTTTAAGGTTGGTATCTCTAAATGAACTTCTCCTCTCCAGCAAAGGTAAGTTTTGTTCTTGCTTTTCTGGTATGGTCTTTATGAGGTTCAGTTCCATCATGGTGCTCATACATACAAAGCCTGCAGGCTGTTTACTGAATAGACCTGCTGGAAATAGTTTAAAACATTAAGGCTGCTTGCCTGGATTGAGTTGGAAATGACTAAAACTGGGACTCAATAACGCATTACTTTGTTAACTTGAAGATCTCAATATGTCCCTGCTGTTCTCTAAATATTTTTTTTTTTCTATAGCTACAACTTGAGTCCGATTCTGTTTACCACATATGCTATTCTGTATGTAGGCCATCACATGCATTGACCTCTAGCATCAGCAAGAAAAAATGAAATATATAAAAGTCCACACAACGGTTAATGTTGCACCGATTTCTGTTATTTGTGTGTAAAATGCCGTGATAGCTGTCGAATCAGCAATGGGCACCTGAAAGAACAAAATGACTGCTAATTCAAAGCTTTACATTCCCAGGTCCTTTCCCTGCTTTATTTCCAGCACCCATCTCTCTGCCTAATGCAGCAATTTTATGGCAATTCTTACCACTGAATAGTGGGAATGATCCGTGTTAATGCTTCTTTCTAATGCTACAATTAGGCTGATAATAGCATTATCTAATCCCGCCACTGCATGCTTGTACCTTTCTGAAAGAGTTATCCTGATAATACGGCTAACTAATGCTGCCAGACGCTCCCTGTTCTAAACTCTACACCGCTCTGTTGTGGCCTCATATCACACAGCAAACACATACACGCACAGCGAGCCAAAAAAATGTCCCTTTTCATTTACTCTACAAGTATAAATGCTTTTACTCAGACTCCAGTCCAGTGAAAGCACAGCAGCATAAAGTTGAGTGTCCTCCTTAACTAAGTATTATAGCTTGGCTGTGACATTCTTTTGCTCAATACTGTGCCAAGTTATAAGTTTTACACCAACACAAAATGTAACCACAGATATATACTCAGCAAAAAAAGAAACGTCCTCTGACTGTTTTTACTTTCAGTAAACTTAATGTGTAAATATTTGTATG
>JAOVVA010000012.1:1314850-1349913 GCA_028565275.1 Leiocassis micropogon | reverse complement strand
TGTTATTTTATAGTTTTGAAATCCCCAGTATTGTTGTAGAATGTAGAAAATAAATCACTAAACAAAAACAAAGAAATGTCCTATATAAAATTATCATTATTAAAATTCATTTAAAAAATGACAAAAATGTGCTGGGTATATTGCCATCATTAATGATTATTAATGTAGTTGTTCATTATTGATTCCTTTTCTATATTGTGTATCCTTTGTAGGATTGTAGGGGGGGGTTCCAGACATAAGGCAGGGGAGACACTGCATGGGATACCAATCCACTGCAGAGCACTTGCACACATTAACACAATAAGAGCCATTTGTAAACACCAATCATCTTAGCATGCATGCCTTTGGACATTGGGAGAACACTAGAGTACCTGGAGAAAACCCACCAAGCATGCAAACTCCATGCACACACAGACCAGAGGTGAGATTCTAATCCCCAACCACCTGAAGGTGTTTGGCAAAAGTGCTAACGTCTGTGCTGCCATGCTTTCACTTGTACATCAGACTAAATGAAATAAATTTCATGTGAGTTTTATCCCAAGGGAGTGCATCCAAACGCACCCACAGTGTCGAAAAGTTCAAGGGCAACAGTAAGGTCCATGTCAGTCTGTAGACACACACACACACACACACACATCTTATCTCTCTGTCAATCCATTGTGCAGTACAGCTCTAGAGAAGAATTCACTTGCTGTTGTTTGCTGTCATAAGTCAAGGATTTTGTGACACCTCTGTCACTCCGCTTCCAAACGCTAGAACACAGAGTGAAGCCGAGCCAAAGATGCATCGCAGGAGTTTGCTGGTTCCAGGAAATGGCAAGAGTTGAATAGACTTTGCTTTGCTGTTTGTTTGTATTGTTTTTCTTTTCTTTTTTTGTGTGTTATTATTATTTATGTATTTTGGGTGCTGTGAAGAAGAATGCGGTTTGGAGTTATTTTCAGTTCACGGCAAACTGGAGTTTCGGGACGTAGTATGGTGCAGCGAGACACACTTCTCCGAGTTAGTTGCTCGAATCGAGACTGCACATGTCACTATTTTTAAAGCTGGCAAGGGCTGGGCTGCTTTGTAGAAAAAGATTGTCAGGTTTCATGTCATGATTTTGGACAGAGTCTAAAAACAAACGTAAAAAAAAAAAAAAAAAAAAAAAAAATATTCACCTGCGTTCGTGTTCATGTGTGTCAGAGCAAACCAGCAAGGAAAAGGATTGCAAAATCTCATTAGGATCCAACCCGCGTTGGTAGTACGCTTCCCCATACACGAGACTGAACCGTGAGTAATCCCCTCACTCTCTTGCTGTACATATTGACGTTCTGACAAAACACACGCACACACCTCCTGTGCATGCACACACTGCCTCTGGACTGGGGAAAAGTGTATCACACCCACAACAGAGCTAGCAACGTTAGCAACCGTGAAACATGACAGGTAATCACATCAAGCATGGCCGCTGCTTAAGGGAGGGGCCGAGTGGGAGAGTGGGATGTTAGCCACATACTGTATAAACACACACACACACCTCCAGTCATACACATTTTGACTAAATTCTCTGTGTTTGATTACAATATAGAAATAGATTTTTTTTTGTACAAGAGCCTTGCATCATCATAATTCTGCTGCATTCCTTCATTGTGTGTGTATGTTTGTGTGTGTGTGTGTGTGTCTGGCTGTTAGCTCCCTCACGACTGTAATTAATGATCTCACTAATGTGTTGTCTCAGAAGGCTCTTCGGTCGTGACTGTGTTGTGTCTGTAGGGGGCGCTTCACACACTCCTTTTCCTGTAAAAATGCGGGGCTAGTGGAGAAGAAGAGGCAGCCAGCATCCACGGAAAGAGTCACGTCCGTGAAGATCCGCTCGCTCTCGCTTTCTCTCGCTCTCTGCGTGACTGCTGACTGCGTGACCCCTCCGCCATCCTCCAGTCTCATCCTTTATGCACACTGACATCACGCCTCTCAGTTTATGGTCCTGCATACCATCCCTTCATTACCACCCATGAGCCGTAAAGCTGAATGCCACTAGAAAGAGAGCGAGAGAGAGAGAGAGAGAGAGAGAGCATCTATAGAGTAAAAAAAGAGGCTGCCAACAGTAGCATTCTCTAGTATTAATCAGACTCATTTGGCACATTCAGTATCATTGTCTTAACCATCCTCTTGTGTGTGTGTGTGTGTGTGTGTGTGTGTGTGTGTGTGTGTGTGTGTGTGTGTGTGTGTGTAATCTAAGAGCTGGATGGGTTTCAGGAAGAAAAAAAAGGACGCCTCCTGACACACACACACACACACACACACACACACACACACACAGTAGTTTTGCTATACTTGTGAGGACCTTGCTCCTTGCAGTTGACATAATTACTAGTGTATGCCTTTAATGCCTACACCTAAACACAAGCTCAATAAAAAAAACAAAATATTAATGAATAATATATATTTATTTATATATATATTTTGGGGCCAAAACAAGACAATGTCCAATTGGCAACACTAATTTTCATGTCATTATGGGGACATTTAGTCCATTTTGGTCCTCACAAAACCATTGAGGGAATTACCATTTGTAAATAGGTGAAACTAGGAGCTCGGTGGGTCAGAGGTTCGCATTGTCACCTCAAACATTCAGGATTGTTAAATCTTGTTTCCTGTTTGTGTGCATGGACCTTGCTTGGTGGGTTTCCTCCAGGTACTCTGGATTCCTCCACAGTCTAAAAACATGGACTGAAGGCTGATTGCTGTTTTCAAAATTCAAAGCGTGTGTTTGTGTGCTCATGCCCCGTGTTGAGTTGGCACCCGATCTTGGGTGCCTGCTGTTTAGTGTCCTGAGTTTCTTAGGGTCAGCTCCAAGACCAAAAAACTACACAATGAAAAATGAATGAATGAATGAATGACCTAATTGAAAAATATATACGAATAATGAATTAAATCTGAGAAATACAAACTAGACTTTAATCCTTGTAATACTTTCCCTTTTAAATAAAAATGTAGTTGAAAAGACAAAAAGTAGTTTTTCTCATTGGTACCAGCCAAGTGTCCCCACAAAGTCAAAACTGTCGGATGTTATTATACTTGCAAAAATAATCCATTGTCTTAACTGTTAATACAGCTAATTGGTGCAAAATGTAAGTCTAACAAAATGTTAACTTCAGTAACTTAAAGAAAATGTTTTTTGTGGGGACATAGTCATTATGAGGACACATTATGAGGACCTTTTATTTCGAGGACAGTTAATTCATGTCAAGCCTCACAAAGGGCTAAACACACAGATACAGACATGGACACACTGATACACACACACACACACACACACACACACACACACACTGAAGCGGGCAGCTGGTGTTGCGTGTAAACAGGCATGCACACAGTCTGGGTGGATGTAGCTTCATATGAATTCTTAAGCAATCAAGCCCAAAGCTCCTGAGCTCCATTCAAATGCTTAGCAGATGCTTCTCTCTTGTTCTCTCTCTCTCTCTTGCTATCTCTGTCTTCTGTCTATCTGTCTCTGTGAATCACCTTCTGTTTCTTCATGATTTATATCTATATTTTATGAAACATTTTCCCTGGAAACTCCTGAGAGAAGCAGCGCTCCTCCACCAATCCATCAAAATGACTTTGAGCTCTGCCTTAAAACAATATCACCTGCGTCTGGCTTTTTAATCACAGGTTCCCTGTAAATGGTGTGTGAAAGCGTAGACCTGGATTAAGTTGGAGACTGACCACACACACACACACACACACACACACACACACAAATATTTATCCAATGGAGTGTATGACTAAAGTGAACCAAAGTCTGTTTCATTATTTTTAATTGCCATTGTTTCTTGTGCGTGTGTGTGTGTGTGTGTGTGTGTGTGTGTGTGTGTGCGTGTGCGTGCACATTTTTCTCTTCAAGCGCTCACTGTATCTTAATTAGATTAAATCAGTCCAAACTAAAGCTTTGCTCACCATGTCCATCAGCTCCTGGAACAGTGAATCTCCTGTGGATCTTTCTAAAGCACACTAGTCTGACTCATCCATCAATCAAAATCTCTAGCAGGAGCTCACACTCAAATCCTTAGACTGGTCCAGAGTTTATGTCAGAGTTGTTCTGATCATCTGTACACCACCTTTCGGCGCAAAAGCACCAGAACTGTTAAGGGACCCATCTTTTCAGCTGAGGACTCAAAAAAGATTTAGAGGAATAGAGAAGGTGAGGCAGCATGGAGAGCAAGAAACAAGTCTACCACAAAGATGTTTGTATGTGTCAAAAACATAGTGTTGTCTAGATTTTGGCCAAAGTCTGGTTGAACAAACTAGAGCTAGAACAGCTAGTATAAACAGACTGTACTGTACAGTATGTGACCGTCACCAGGAATGTGGAACATCAATGCTAGCCTGAAGCATCATGGAGATTTCTTATAGTATGGAAATTACACTCTTGTTTTTAAATAAATTATCAAGTGCTTCATTTCCACTGTGCCATTACAGTGCAAGACATAAGACCTTAATCAATAATGGTAGCCAGTGGCTAGTTTGTGCTTGTCCCTATATTGTAGGTTCACCACAAAACCATTCTCATGGCTTTAACCATATAAACACTAAGCATGTTTGTTCGCCATTCCATGCCCCAAAAGTCAAATTCATGAGTTTTATTACAATTAGGCGCAAAACCATACCAATCATGGTATCTGATACTGCTCTTGATAGTGTAATCATTTATTCATATGTGACATTAGCCTATATGTTGTCATACTACAGAACAGATGACACAAAAGTACTACGATTTTGTTATATTTAATGATTAATGATGGCAATCAACTCAAAGCAGACAGCAAAATGAGCTCTGCAAAAACACCAGGAGAAGCTATCACAGCATCTTGTCAGCAATACATGTAACCCGATATCATCAACATCTTCAACATAAGACTAAACCTCAGTAAGCGGAATTCATTGCACACCAAGCAGTAACCTTGGCTAGGCGAGGAAAATGTATACAGATAACCATAGAAAGTAATGTACCTAGCTAATTCATAACTTCATTTAAAAATCATCTAGCTATTGGTCCATCCATTAAAACATACACTGTACATGGACACTGTTTTAAACCAGGGAAAAACATAAACAGAGCCAAATATACTCCCTGGCCAGTTTTAGGTCTGGCTTCTATAATGGCCAATTCACAAATTTCAATTATTCCTCATGTTCCCAGAACCACTCTTTCAAAATTTTTGAGCCTGATGAATCTTTGGCATTGTAATCCTGGAATATGCCTGATGAAAAAAAAATCAACAGTGATGAGATAACCTGGTCATTCAGTACATTCAGGTCATTAGCTGACTTAATTTTATTACCATATAACATTGCTGAGCCTAGAGCTGACCAATGAAGTAACCCCAGATCATAACACTGCCTCCAGAGGCTCATATACTGTAGCAAGCATTATACCTGATGGGTGTATCTCTTCATGTTCTTTCCTTCTTACCCTTGTGCACCCATCATTCTGGTATAGGGTAAAACTGGACTCATCAGACCATATGACCCTTTTCTACTGCTCCAAAGGCCAATCGTTATGCTCCATAGCAATTTAAAGGCTTTTTCTTGTGTCATTAACCAGCAGTTTTCTTATGACCATGGACGCCAATACTGTGAGTTCACTTTCTTTTCACTTTTAAAAATACACCAGTTGGCCATAGCATTAACAACACCACCAGGTGAATTGAATAACATTGATTATCAATTATATATCACTAAACTGGTTACATGATCATGGGTACCCAATTCTTATTTATGACTGTGGTGACCAAAGGCTAGCCCATCTGGTCCATAAAAAAGCCCATTATAACACAAATGGCTGAAAAAAAAAATGTTAATGGTGGCTATAATAGAAAGGTATAGGGACACTCAGTGCATCACATTTTGCTGTGTATTGGGCTTAGCAGGTAAAGAGTTTATGGTTGTTGATCTGGCCTTTAAATTCCCCAGATCTCAAACTGACCAGATACCACAGGACACCGTCTTGTGAAGTCATACCTCGAAGAGCGTTTTTTGGTGGCCCAGAGGAAATCTAAATGTTATTGGGCTAAATGTATTGGGGTTTAATGTTATGGCTGATAGATGTAGCTGTGATTTCCACTGCCATTTCTTTACAATGCAAATTTATTAAGCATTAATTAAGTCATCTCTAATCACAGTCATTTATGTGTTTTTTTCTGACCACATTTCTTCCACAAGATTGACAATTCAGCACTATCCTTCTAGGTTTTAATGTTTTGGACAATCATTAACCTAATTCCAGTAATTTTAGCAATCTCCTTAGTTGTTTCCTACAGGCCAATAATTTCACCCTTCTGAAACACAAGAACATTTTTTTTATTACCAAATCAATAGTATCATTGGAGTTAAAAGGATTGTTCTGTGACAATCCTGTATGATTTATACTAAATAGTTTACTTATTTTGGTATTGGTTTTGAGAAGAACAAGCACCAATAAAAGGTCAGCCAGAAAAAAGGTGCCTATTGATGCATCCATCATTAGAATGTGCCATAAGGTTTGGTCAATCTGGGAATGCTGTGTTAAGACATTTTGAGAATATTTTGATGATTTTATGACAAACATTGCAGACTAACCTTTTATGAAAGTAGAATCTGAACATTCTGGTAATGTTATTTGTGAAAGGTTATGAATTATGAATGTCACTAGCCAGTTGTTGCCCACAAGAAAAGCCAGCGGACACATTTATTGCTTCTCTTATAAAGAAACTATTCTAAGCAACTCATGAAGTCATGGACCGTTGTCTGAATTATATGATATATTAGTTACATGACCAAGAAAGCATGCCTGTAAAGAGGCTGGAAGAGGATTCTTTTGGTGTTGCAATTAAGATGCAAGTCTTTATTCTTTTGTACAAAGGTCAATGAAGACTACAAAACTCTTAGATCCTCATGCTCCCCATTAGCACTTATCATCCTCTTCACCTTCCCTGATCATGCATGCTTTGGGTAATGGCAGCCCAAAATGACTAATAAGGGTGAAAAAAAAAACGTTTAAAGATATGGATGGAGGGATTGTGTTGAAGGCAAAGGGGGAAGGGGAACAGAGGAGAAAAGGTGAAATTGCAGGAAACTCTCTCTAGATTAGTTCTGGGTTAAGAGAATATTGATTTGTGTGCAGACGACTGTTGATCTCTCTTAGCCGCTGATGACAAATGGCAGCAAACAGAAAATCGAGCTTTCGCCTCCTCCAAGGGCAAGGTGTCTTGCCGCTTTCTGAGCTTACATTGGGTGGTGAAAAAGGGGGGTTTGTCTGATGGGAAATTGCCAAATTCTGTGTAAATATTAATCAGCAGCTTAGGCAGAGAGTGAGTTTTTGCACAAAAAATGGACCATTATCTTAGCCTGGCGCTCCAGCAGCTAGTATACTGCCTAAGATTAGCACTACAGGTGATAAAGGTAGCTATTGTATGAGCAGCTATTGCATGAGTAGCTAAAGGCATAAGCGAAATTGATAGGGCGCAGTATGATTTATCATAGGAAAAAAATCTGTTCGAAAATCCTGGTCAGATTTGCAGTGGATCCAGAACCTGTACCAGGAATTCAGAAATACACACTCGACCAGAGGGCAGGATATAACACACCAGCACTCACACATTATAAACCTGAGGACAATTTAGCAAAAAAAAAAAAAAACACAAGTGCTCAAAATATTACATGAAAGATACAGGACCAAACCCTGAACCTAAGGTATAGTACCTGATGCATCTGCACCAATGGGTCATCCTGAAAATTACCTATTTATATAATATGGTAACTATGTCTCAATGTCAAATCATTCATTAGGTCATACATCATACACACTGATGCAGTGCTGGAAGTTAGCCAGTACTCACCTGGTACAGCAATTTTGATTAACCTGACGATTCCTAACCATGGGATCTAATAAACTGCCATATACCATATATGAACAGTTTGACAGCAAAATGAGGTAACTCCATTTTTGCAATTTTGAGAGAAACAAGTGTTAAAAAGCACAAATGGCTAAATATCAAACCAAAATTGTTTTGATTATATAAATCAGATTTTTGTGTGATTTTTCAAAAAGCTATGGATTAACAAATAAGCCTTCAGTTATGTTTTTTGTAACTAAAGTATGCAATTTAGCATCAATAATATGTTGGTTGAGTTTTAATAAAAATATATAAAAAGCATGCTTGATTGTGATTTTGTAATGATTCAAACAGGTTAGTGGCAACAAATTATATTAAGAATTAAAGTGTTGAACACAAAACCTTTTTAATGACAAAGATTGTTAAAGAACATGAGAAACATTATAAACAACAGTTTACAACCTCATCCTTCTCCTCTACAAGTTTTAATTTCAGGAGCTGACTGCAGCACCTTGTCATAGTATACATATGCAGCGTATAATGTCTGTTCATGCATTGTTTAACTGCACATTTGCCTGTAGTCCCACAAGGCTTTAACATCGTTCAGAATCCCAATACAGAGCTAGAGTAGTGAGCAAAAACAGATGCAGAAAATCCAACAACTTCCCACACTGCGTGCCGTATGTTTTTTGTACAGTATACAAAGTTTGTAAGTCTTAAGCGTGGTGAAATGTTATTTCTCTGCTTAAAATTAAATTGAAAAATATTACCCTATGTGTATCATGACTCCCACATCCACCAACTGTGTGTTTGGCTATCAAACTGTTCACACACATACTGTACTGTATGTTGTCTTGGTTCCCCATGACTCTAGAAGTCCTCTGAGGGTGTGCTGTGGTGTTTGGCACTGGAATGTTAGCCGCAGATCCTTTGGGTGCTGTGGGTTGGACAGATCAACAACCTTGAATTTTTTGCCTGCTAAGTCCCATGTGTGATGCTTTTGGGTGTTCTGATACATTTATTTTGTGGCCAACTGGCCTTTGGTCCCCACAAGCATCATTGGGTGCCCATGATATTTTTACCATTTTTATATAATTGCTAAGCAATATTATTGATTAGTAGCAGTGGTCTTACTGCTGTGGCTGATCGTTATATATATAGTCTCCACAAGAATGGGTGTATGTTGTGTAGTGTATCTGACAAAAAGACATTGGCATTGGATCTTTGGCCCCTATGGATTGCAATGTGATCGTGATGTTGGTGTTGTAGTTGTTTGGTATTTGGATTGGGTTAAATTTGAGAGCATACAACAACATACTGTATAAATGAGTTAGAGTCTGAGTCATGTACCTGATTTAAAGCAAGTTTTTCTTTTTCCTAAAGTATTTAAAACAGCAAAGAACCCATTATCTGTAAAATGTATTCCATTGAACCAACTCAGTAAAGATTTAAGGACATAACCCTGCTGTTATGCTCATTTGAATGTGCAAAATTATATATTGGCTATTTTTTGGAGCAAAAAAAAAGAAATAAATAAATATTTTAAAAATAAAAACTTTTTTTTTTACATCTAAGTGGAATAAACCTAAGCCTATGTATTATATGAGTTTTGGCTTGTTGATTTCATGGGACCAGTCACCAACTATAATAACTATAATATCTAAATATAAATAATAAATAAAAAGAATTTGGTAATTGTAGGTTGTGGTTTCATTTTACCAAAATAAAAAGTGAATAAAAAGCAAAAAATAAATAAATAAATAAATAAATAAATATAATCATGCAAAATACAAATCATGCACAGAATTGGTCCATATAAATGAATCACAGCTCTATAAAAACAGAACAGTACAATTTTAATGAGTACAACAAGATCATGTATAGCACACTCACTTGCAGTATAATTACAGTTCTATCATTTAATTGACTTCCAGTATCCTTAAGGTCTAGGTTACAATTCTGTGTTCTGTGTTTTGATTTACACAGACTGAGACAGTGCACTGTGCTTGCTGAGTCTGTCAGTTAGTAATGTTTGTCAGTGCAAACAGCAATCAAATAGAAGTCTAGGCAGTGCAGAGCTACAAACTGTTTTTAAAATATAATGGAGCACAAATTGGCTGGTATCAGATCTTAAAAAATTGGTCAATACTCATTTCTGAAAGTGACTAATTTGTACAATTATGCAAGATGTAAAGACAGCAAACTCATAATCTTAAATTTGTGGAAAATGTTTCTAGCAGAATTATACAAAATTGTGCAGTGGTGTCAGAGATCAACATCAACTCCCTCAGCCTGTTTCAGTTTTGCTTCCAATTTGCTCACTTTCCAGTGCTACACTTATCAAAGTGCTATCCACCCTCTTCCACATACATGGCTTCATAGATGTCCACTAGATGACTCACATCACTGAGATTGACAGAGATGAGGAAACCTCAGAGATTTTAACCACATTTCTCCCACTTTAGTATCAGAAAGATGTTATTTTAAATAATAAAAATAATTTACATTGAGTTTGGTTATCTATATTTTAAGTATTTACTATACTCACTCACTCATCTTCTATACTGCTTTATCCTGTATTCAGGGTTACTGGGACCAGGAGCCTATCCCAGGAGGCTTAGGGCACGAGGCAGGGGACACCCTGGACAGGGTGCCAATCCATCACAGGGCACACACACATACACACTACTGGCAATATGGGAACGCCAATTAGGCTAACCTGCATATCTTTGGACTGTGGGAGGAAACCCACCAAGCAAGGGGAGAACATGCAAACTCCATGCACACAGAGATGGGAATCGAACCCAGACCCTGGAGGTGCAAGACGACAGTACTAACCACTACACCACCGTGCCGCCTATTTACTATACTATAGCAGAAAAAATTAATTCTTTGGTAAACTGATGTTTTAAATTAGCATTGGCAATTTAATATTGATGACATATAGCACCAGATAACATTTTTAGTAATAGCTTATTTAAAACTGTCTTTTGCTTATAAAATGTCTTACGGTATTTATTTTGCTATTGATTACTTGATGACTTGTCTCTGGTTATATGAATGCCCTTCAAAAATAGAAATACATCTAAGAAAATACAGCATAATCTTAACCTTTCCTGCTCTCTACTTCCTTTCTAGCATCCTTGTCAATTTAATTGTATTAAATAGGCCTATATTTGCCCATATTTGGTCAAGTAATGTTCTCAGTAAGGTTTAGCATAAGAGATATGAGATAACAATGTGATATCTCTTTGTACATTTTGGCAAATTTAATTCTTCACATCTGCAGGATGCATGCTTTGCTTGCATGAACCAAGCCTTCTTTTGTGCATTAGAATCCAATCCTAACACTAACCCCCTGGAACCTCGTGGCATCTCCACAAGACCCCTTCAGGTACTGGGTCTGTTTGCAGGGAGTTTGTATGTTCTTGGTGGGTTTTCTCAGATTTCCTCCCGCAGTCCAAAAACATGCCTATTAGGCTAATTGAAGTTTCCAAAGTGCTCGAAGTGTGTGAATGACCACAGTCAAATGGGAATAAATAGAATGGATCCCATTGGCCTCCACGGTCCCTAGTTGAACTACAGGGGATCCTGGATGGATTAATGGATGTACATACTGTATATACTGTACGTATACAGCACCAGTCAAAGGTTTGCTAATCCCATATATTTCCATGGTTTTTCCTGATTTTTATTTCTTTCTACACTGTTAAACAATGCTGAAGGCATTCAAAACATGCTACAATAACCTCTGAACAGTTGATATTGAGACAAGTCTGCTCCTTATGCTCTGTAAAGCCTTTATAAAGGCACTAACCTGGGGTAATCATATTACTGACTCCTTAATCAGAGGTACGTTTCTGTCTTGCTTTCCTGGGAAGGTCTTCATGAGAGCCAGTTTCATCATGGTGCTTGATGGGTTTTGCAAAAGCACTTGACAATTCTGTTTTCGCAAGAACTATTCCAGAACAGCCGACCTTCGTGTCTTAAAATAAAAACTGTCTGATGTTGTTGTTACTTAATTACCTAATGACTTATGAGTTGTTTCATTGTCCTGAAAAAATCCAGTATTGTTCTATAATGTAGAATATATGATAATAGGAATCTATAAATAGATAGACAATGACTAAGTTCATAATTATCAGATGCTAATAAAGAGAAAGAATGCAGATAAATGTCAGTGTAGAAAACAGTGTAGAGTCCAGGTGTCAGGAAGGCTAAGGGTCCCATGCTGTACTATTTCTTTAACACAACATTGACTGTTAATGCTCCAAATGAAACGCCTCTCCCGATAATGTCATTTTATGCAGAATTGAATGTATCATTATCTTAGGGGGATTTCAGCTGGAGCATTAACACACACTATTGGGGAACTTTGGGACCTGTGTTAATATAATCTCTTTAATTGATCAATTATTAAAATTGTTAAAAAATTAGTGGAATAAAACAATTTAGGCCCTGTTGTTTTTAAGAAAATACTTTCAGGGTTGTATTTGAGAAACCCGATCTTTGAATTTTACAGCAAATTACAGTAGTTTATTTATAGTAACAGTTGCCAGTGAAGCTATTATATAATATTTACAGAAAATTACTGTACAGATTTAGGCTTTAACATTTGGAGAATTTTACTGACAACATTACACTGCGAGTATTTGACTATAAAACGCACAATAAATATTTTACAGTGTTGGTTAGAGGGAGAGTGAGCTGTGAGAAGCAGACAAAGACTGGACAGAGGAGAGCCGTGCACATTAACCTCCTTTAAAAGAACCGCTGTCAGTGAAATATACACCAGACACACATGCTCAGCTGTTCAACAGCACAACCGTGCTCCACACATCCCCTTACACCACCCGCTCTGCCAGTAAATCCTGACAGTCGTCCATCAAGGCTTATATAGAACGAAACAGTGTCTAACTTTCCTCCATCTGTTAGGAGCAGGCGGCCTGTGCCCGTCGAGCAAAATTTACTGCTTTAGTCTGTCTTTTTCTCCAGAGTCTGCTGCACCCTGCCAGGCCTTCGCTCACTCATATTAATCAAGCCAACAACATGGTCACACTGACATTAATGCCTTTCTTGGATATTCTTCAGGCTGAGGAGATGTAATGAAGTTTCAACATGGGTTAATTTTTTTAAAAATGTTTCATTAGCCACATGTGAGAAGTCATGTGATTCAGATTTTTTTTTTACATTATTATTAATATTATTATTAGTAGTCATAGTAGTAGTAGCAGTAGTAGGAGTATTCTCTCACTCACTCACTTTTTACACTGCTTATCCTGTACAGGGTCATAAGAAGCCTCGGGCCTATACCAGGGTGCTCTAGGCAATTAGCCTACTAGCATGTGTTTGGACTGTGTAAGGAAACTGGAGAACCCAGGGGAAACCCACCAAGCACAGATAGAACATGCAAACTTCACGTACACAGACCTGAGGCAGCAACGCAAACCCATGACCCTGAAGGAGCGAGGCATGTGCATAATAATAATAATTATTATAACTATTATTATTATTATTATTATTATTATTATTATTATTATTTATTTATTTTCTTATTTATTTATTTATTTATTTTGATTCATCAGTGAAGCATATTTAGTGATTTTAGGTTTCAATGCTGTTGATTCATGATGTAAACTGGAGGAGAAATGCATCGCCTCAGTATCTGCACATTTATCTGTTAGTCTAAATACCCTCCTTTGTATAAGCATTTAAACCCAAAATGGGTGTGACCTAAACTGGGAATATTTATTTATTTATTGATTGATTTATTGATTCATTGAAATAAAAATGCAGAATTAGAAACACCATGGTCCTTGAAATTGTGAAATCAGTTTAATCTAAAACATACATTCAGATTTTGTTACATCCTTAAAGTAACAACACACACACACACACACACACATTCACACATTCATTCACGCCTAGAGGCAATTTTGAGGCATAGGGAGAACATGTGAAACTCCACACAGACAGCAAGCCAAGACAGCAAGCCTCAGAATCGAACCAGGGACCCAGGAGCTGTGTGAAACCCCCACCGTAGTAATAAACCATCGGCTTTGTTTTGGTCAGTTCAACTTCGTCGAGGCCAACAACATGATCACTTTGACATCAATTAATTACTTAAACGTTTCACATTTACAAAGCATTAAGACTATTTCTCATGTTGCATGTTTTATGAGAATGTATGAATAATGTTAAGGCTAGGCAGGTAAACTTACTTAGCATAGCTTTTTCTTGCAACTTCATTTGCATAAAATCAAAAAAATATATACTCTTTTTAAAATTACAAAGCACCATGTGAACTTCATTTGTAACAAATTACCTGCTGTTAAAGGACTGATTTCTTCATAAAACTTTTTTTTTCCTGTTGGCAACAGGACTTTGGTTGGTAAAAGCAAAACATGTTACCAAATTGAAAAACCGTACAACACAACAAATTCAGAGAACACAAACATTCATGCAAAATGGAAAGCGCAGGTTATTATTTTTCCTGTAGTGTTTGTTGGGTTCTGGATTTGCTCCTTGTTTCATGACTGTTCTATTTTTTAGGTAGCCTATGTGATTAAGTCCTTAATACGTGTATCACAGGGATAGTCTTATTGTTAAGTACAGTTCTAAAACCATTAAAATAAAATTCCATGTTTAATTACTGATGACTTTTTTCTTTACTTTTCTGCTTAATTAGTTGCCTCAAAGCATGACCTACGTAGATGAAGTATTGAATTGTTTGAATTGCTTGAATTCCTAGCTTGCTGGTGTGTCTTTCTTGTTTCACGGCAAAAAAAAAATAAAAAATACACTTTAAATTTCAGGATTAGAAATTACTTAAAATTAGTTTAAGTAATTATATGCTTCCAATTCTAGACAATCATGAAAACAAAAAAGTTTTTTTACTGACAGAAGCTGAGATATGTAACTTATATATCTACAAATGAAGCACTTATAATGTCAGGAAGAAATGACAATAACAAAACTAATACGCAAGATTTACAAGGGATGTTCAAGTCAAACCAGGACTTGTGACAAATTTTCTCATGAACGAAGACTGAAAACAAAGTGACATTTACAGACTTCCAGCACAGTACAACGTTGAAACTCTGAGCTGCAGTAAAACATCTGAATGGTGCAAACTTTTTAAAGAATGCCGTACTTCCATGAATTGCGATTCCCGCCGAGGTAGCGCAGAACCCACAACACCAGATGCTTAAAAATAGATGGAGAACTTGACGGATAACTTAAGTTTTTGCAGGACAATTTGTGACCTCATACTCATACTACCCACCAGCTTGAACATTCCAGGAACTCAGCTGGGAGTCATTGCCACATTCCTCTTACGGTCCTGACATTGCTCCAAGGGTTTTCCACATGTTTGAGCCATTAAAGGAGTTCCTGGGAGGCCATCATTTCAAACGTGAAGTAGGGAGTCTGATCACAGCTTTGGCATAATGAGAAAACTTTCTACCTTCATGGTATCCAAGCACTAGTGAAACGCTGGGAGAAGTGCATTAGTGTAGCAGGGGATTAGAGAAATAAAAAGTAAAAATAAAAGATAAATATAAAAAAAATAATTACTCTCATAACTATCATGTGTTCTGTTATTTTGTACTATCAAAATTCCTGGTTTGACTTGAATGCCCCTTGTATAAACTGACTATGATATTGAATTACAGTATATGTGTGTCACTTTTATAAAAACCAAAAATTACTATTCATGCCTGGGATATTGTGATTCATAATGGTGGTAGTTCTAGCACAGGTCATGTAAGGTTACACACTGTAGAAAGAGATCCAAAGGTGCTCACGCCATATTTCTGTTTAATGTCCACAGCACACGGGCTCTCTCCCCATCCACCCCTGCACGTCAGCAAGAGGAAATGAATGAGCCAGGGTAGAAAAGCTGGGGCCAGGCTGTAGAGATGGAGGAGGATTCCTTTATCTCTCTCTCTCTCTCTCTCTCTCTCTCTCTCTAAACTCATTCATCCAATTAACAACAGTCCCTGAGTGTAATTTAGGACAGAACGCAGCAGTAGTGGATGTTATTGTGCTGTTATCAGTCAAGACTGGAACGTAAGGAGGCTAATGTCTCTGCTTCCTCGTGTTTAACTGCCACAAATTTGAACTGCACAAGTGCACGCTACAGCCCTTCGAATAATAAAATAAATCAAAACATAAGAGTTTTGTCTTTTTGCAATTTCCTTTTTTTCAGGCTTCGAATATGAAACCAGATGTTTCCGGCATGCTAAGGATGCTTTTCATCTTTTTTTCCCTTCTTTTTCTTCCTCCTTAAGTCTTTTCCCTCCCCTTCTTGCGCTGCTTTCAAAATAAATGTAGCTTTAAAAGGAGGAGGGAGGTGGATGGTGGTATAAAAAGTGAAATGTCCTCCTAGCCCAAGGTAGTAGTCTGGTTTGCATTGATAGAGAGCCAAGGAGTGCCTCTGGCCATCCTACAGAGTGTTTCTCTCCGTGATATCCTTCCTGCTCCATCTCCCTCTCTCCAAAGTGGCTCAATGTAACGTGTGGGGGTCAAAGCAATACGTTGCACATTGCCTCTTCTACCCTGCTCCCCTAATTGGGGGTGTCGAGGTTAAAGGATGTTGCAGTTATCACAAAGCTGACAGAGAATGCATTGAAGGAAACAGATTCTAAGTTACAAGCATCCCATATCGTCCTAGCACTGTCGCTTTTGGGTGTTTACCAGAATTGTTGTGTTTTTGCTGACATGCAAAGTGAATTAATGAAATTAACCGACTGAAATGACAGACTGCTAAGAGAAATGACGCAGCTACCTGGAATAATAACGCTTCATACATAAGTAGGCAGATTCTGCCATGGTTTTTGTGACTCCCTCACCTGGTTCTTGGTCTTTCGCTGTTTCACAGTTCCTGACAAACAGTGCATGCTTACTGCCAGTCATATTTTGCCCCCTTCTGCCACTGAAATCCCCCCAACCCCCTTCTCTTTCACATTCTGTCTCCTCTCTGTCTCTTGTTCCTGTTCTCTCTGAGATCTGCCAGAAGCAGCACATTTCCTGGCAGGCTCCAAATCCGGGCCGAGTCCAAACAAACACGTCTTGCGGTGGGCCGCCCTCACCTGCACAGTGTACCTTGGCTGCACCGTGACATGCTCGATGGGCTGTTTTGGGATTTCCAGAGTTCCCACTCCGGCCAGGCTGGAGCAGGCCAAAAGCAACTGCTGTGGCAAGCCGGCAAAGGAACTACAGTTCACTAGCACAATGAGCTAACAGTCTAGTCAAATTCCGAAACACTGGCATTTAGCTAGCTGGACAGCATGTTCACTAGAAATGCATGGCAAGTTAAATATTGATTGAATGGATTATGGAAACAGGAGATTGATTGCAAGTTAACCTTAGCATAAATAGTTTTTAAAATTCTCAACATTATGGACTTTTATTAAGACTTAGTAACCATGCAAAAAAAAATGTCTGGCATTACTGGAATTCTGTATTATGCATCAACTTGCTTTTGTACCACAACAGTTTGGCCTAAATTGCTATTTTTGCATTTTCATGAATCAAAATGATGACACATACTTTGTAAATCAATGTACTGTTACTACTTGCATTATAAATATGTTATCACTTGCATTATAGCATCTTTCTAACAATAACTTCCTTACCAGAAAGCTGTCTGCCCTGAAGATTTTGGAACAGGAACAGTTTTACCAAAATGCTGACACTTTTATGCATCTTATTATTATGCATTTTCTCTCAATTTCTCACTCACTCATCATCTCTACTGCTTTATCCTGTGTTCAGGGTCACGGGGGGGCCTAGAGCCTATCACAGGAGACTTAGGGCACGAGGCAGTTTACACCCTGCATAGGGTGCCAATCCATCGCAGGGCACACACTCATTCACACAATACAGGCAATTTGGTCTTTGGGGATTGTGGGAGGAAATCTAACCTGGCCAGGAAGGGAACCCATACCCTGAAGGTGTGAGGTGAACCACCAGATTATGCATTTTACGATATGTAACTTATCTATAAATGGTTTGCATATGCTTTATAATAATCAAAAAGAAATTGGTCAGACTTGCTCTATATTGGCAATAAAAATTATCCACATTAGGTAGTTACATGCAGTTAACTTGAAAATCTAACCCTCTCGTCTATTCCAGTGACTAAAAACTAGCGAAACCATTCAGAAAATAAAACTTAATAGAAAATAAAATACTATCATAATGTAGTCTTAATGGTCTTACAATATCATTCTCTGTTGAGTTAAGTCATTTATTTGTCATCTATTGAAATTAGGGGAGTGCTGAATGATCAACTGCTTAATAGAACAATATAAAAGCAGCCAGCTTACAAGATAATTCTGAATAATACTTACTAAAGATATTTTGTCAAGAAAGTAAAAAACATGTGCATGTGAATCTTGATCAGTCTGACGAGATCTGAGAAAACATGATCCAAACATGATGCAGTTTCTGATCATTGTGAATCGGATTCATACAAATTAAATAATTAGGTAAATTTATAATAGGTTTTGTTTTAAACCCAAATCTTCTTCATGAAATTCCCACCACATTACCTTTGCTCATTCAAATTCAACTGAAGTTGACAAGACAGGTTTATTCTGATCTCATGGGAGCTAATAGAAACAAATTACAATAAGTTAGCTGGTTGCTTCCCTTAAACCAAACTCACGAAATAAGCTTTCTAATTAGCAACTCGATATGAAGCATATCATATTCCGCTAACAGTGAAATTCTCCAACTCCTTCAGGCATAAAACTCTGACTCTCAGGCTACCCCTCAGGTGATCCCATTATAATCCAGTGTTGGAAACATGACTGTCATGTATTTCAGGTCATATTTTGAATTTTCACGTGGACTTTCAGAGCAGACCGCTTTCCAGCACTCGAGCAGAACTGCCTGTGCTCTCTAAACAGTATAGAGTCCAGGCTTCCTAAATGTGACACAACACCGCCCGAGCTGCAATTTGTCCCTGTAAGCCTTCACCGCTGAGCCAACGCTGACCGTGAGAAATGGCCCCTGGCAGAACCAGTACAGTTCATAATGAGACGGCTAAGAGGAACCACAGACCAAACAGTGGCTCTTCAACAGCCTCCAGACTTTTGAGAGGAACAGTCCACCAATTAGGGCAACATTCTGCAGGTACCAATGTCTATGTCGTACCTTTGGCGTAATGGCGGTTGTCTCTATTAGCATGACAGCATGTCAAACAACCTCTTCCTGTGCAAGGAGTCTTATCTTAATTGGCCCACTCTCTGTGGATTGTCTGTGCAGCGAGGTACAGTGGCTGTGAGAGCTCTGCTTCTTGTCTGTCCAAGCCACCACACACCAATATTTCATGTCAGCCAGCCAAAATGAGCAGGCATATTTCATCAGATACAATGAGCAGGAAATTAGCAGTGAGGGCCATTTATTTTGCCGTTATGTAGGTCCTGAATCAGACACGAAAGCAGACTGGTTCCTCCCTTGCTCATGTCAGCATCCTGACTCCAGGACACGATTCAGCTGCCTACTGTAATATGTTTGTATACAGGGAGTTTGTGGACTTTATTTGGTCTGGATCATGAACTGACTGCAACCAGAATTACAATCTACATTTTATTTACAGCAAACATATGCCTCCAATTAAATCAGCATGAATAAAAAAAAAAATGACTTGTATTGTTGTTAAACAGACTTTGGCCTATTTGCTTTCTGTCAAGTATTATAAATGTTAAATAAAAATAAAATAAGTATACCTAAAACCTAAAACCAAAAGTTTCTGATGCCGATCTGTGATCTTAACGATCTCTCTTTTCAACCTCCACACCAGGTTCATAATACACTATTCATTCCCCTTTTTTAATATTAATCTGTTCTTTTCTCTGGTGATTTTTTTTTTTAATCGCTTCCTTTGTTTACTCATGAATATTTGCGTGACTCACTCCCCGTCTGTGGTTAGAGGTAAGGACAGCTGTGCCCACAATCTCCTCTCTGCTCTTCATTCTCCCTGGGCACTTTTTGCAGCAGGAAGGCCCTGTATTTCATCATAGGCTAATCTAACCTTTGAGGTGTTCTCTAGGCTGCCTGAGTGCCTAAAATAGGTTGCCTAAGCAGGGCCTCAGGCCCAGGAGACACAGAGTGGCAGTAATTGCTAGTTATGGCTCCAAGGGTTCCATAAACGAGGAACAAAGCTTGCCCACCTATTGTCACATTTAGGACAGCGGCGCTGCCAGCATCACTGCTAGTGCCAGTGATGGCAGGCGAAGAGGATTCGTTAGCTCCTCGATATCCTAATTACTCCCAAAAAATGGTCACCTGAACAGCCCGATGCCCTTCACTCTTGCACTTCTCTTTCCCTATCTCACTCTTTCCCTTCATCCCCTCTCATCACTTGCTTTTGCCCCTTTTTTGCATTACTACACTCTCTATGTTTGCAACAAAAGGGGAGTAATAATAATAGTGCTCTATAAAAAAAACTACCCTGTGCATTAGCCTAATCTGTCACCCATTTCATTTTTTTTCCTCTCTCTCTCTCTCTCTCTTCTCCTCTCACTCACTCTTTCTTTTTTTTTTCTGTGAAAAAGAGCTGGAGTTGGTGCGTAATGAAAAGGCCTAAATGACAGAAGCCTGACAGTCGGATTGGCTGGTAAACGACTCCAAAGTGGCTTGCCTGCGGAGCGGGGCTGGAAGAAGCTCCCAGAAGAGCTGATTAATTCCAGTCGCAGTGGCTGCCCGGGTTCGTAGAGGAGCCTATTACCACCGCCGATCTAATCAGGGTCTGCGCAAACTTTCCAGGCCCTCACTCCCTTCTTCCCATCCATCGAGGGATTTTAAATACGGTAGAGGTGAGGCCAGGTCAGGAGTTTGGGGAGGGGGGTGTGGAGGATTTTCTTCCTTTTTTTTTGAGATGGTTAGGAGCTTGCTACGAAATCCTCTTTGCTGCCCTTTTTTTGCTGGGAGGAGATTGGAGGCGAGGCTTTGATTGTGACAGACCTTCCCGCACAGCGCCGGAGTGTGTGACCAGATAGAAGTGTGTCAGAGTGTCTAATCCCAGTGGTTCTTACTCCAAGCTCTGGCAAAGTGTGTCAAAGAACCATACACTGTTATCCATTGTCAGGGTATTACACGGCAAAGCTTGGTGACATATGGCTCTAGAAAAGGTGCCAGTGTAGACTGTATATCTGGTGAATATACGTCACGCTGTTATAAAGGTGTAACGCAATGTATCTTTCTGTATCTGTATTAGTATCTGTATCTGTATTCAAACATTTACTGTTTCTTTTTAACTATTTAATTCAGGTTTTAAAGGGGGGACAAAGTGTATCTGTTAACGAAGCTGAAATACGTCTCCGGTAAAGTTCCATCAGATACTCTAAGTTGGCATACAAACGATGATTACTTGGATATTAAAGGGCCCACGAAAACATTCGCCACACCATTACACCATCACCACAGGTGTAATCCATGGATTCATGCTTTTTGTGCCAAATCCTGACACTAGCAGCAGAAATTGAAATAAAAAAAAGCCAAAGTGGCATTTTTCCAATTGTCAAGTGTTTTGAAGAACCTGTGCCCACTCAATAGCCTCAGGTTCCTGTTCTTGGGTGACAGTATTTACTGTCATAGCGCAAGACTTTATGTGTTGTGTACAGAGCATGTTTCTGCTTACTATGGTTGTAACGAATAATTACTGTAGATATTTGCATGAATGAACAAATGTACCGGTGTTACTATTAATTGATTCGTTGTACAAGAGGATATGAGCTCACAAATCAATGGCTAAAATCCTTTACAGCAGCCACCACTCTCTCTCTCTCTCTCTCTCTCTCTTTCTGTCTCTCAGCCTGAGAAATGCTGGCCCTCCCGTGCTGACAAAGGTTATGAATAATACATATTAAGCACTGTACTAAAGACCTTAACCGGACTGCTAAAATATTGATCTTGCCCAATCATAATAAAGCGAAATTACTGAAAGTGATCCATCATTATAAACGCTTGGTGTCCTCAGTTTTTCGAAGGGATTAACATGCTCCGTTTTCCCGCACCATAGAGCGCTGTTATGGCTCCGTAGTAATCAAGATCGTATCGCAGCCATTATTGCTGGCATGCAAGCTGCCTGTTGTCATCCAAATTATGCAGCAACAAATCCATAACATTATTAAATACATTTGGAGGTTTATGCTTTATCCTTAAGTGCATAATGGTTATGTTGGGTACTGTTCCTCTCTGGTACCTCAATGTGGGTGGGAAGGAGTGGGGGCAGTGCGTGTGTGTGTGTGTGTGTGTGTGTGTGTGTGTGTGTGTGTGTGTGTGTTTGTGTGTGTGTGTGTGTGTGTGTTTGTGTATGCGTGCTTGACCCTTACATGGTTAGTTAGATACACTAAAGAACGGATAAATTTTACACGCTAGGGTGTTCACAGAAATTAAGAATCCTAGTTAAGTCTTACTCCATTTCATCGCTGTGTTCTTCAGGGCCGGGGCACACCTCACTACGCACTTAACTAAGCTAGACGTTCCAGCGTCTAATGACTTTTTAAATATTAAAACCAGTGCACACCGTCACTATTGTGAGCTCTTAATTTACTGAGCAATTAAGTCCAGGCCCTCATTTATCAGTGGGTGTTCATTTGCCAGAGACCTCGTCACTTTTTATTAATTGATGCCATAGAAATACTGAGGCAAAATTAATGCGCTCGCACCGGAGGTCACACCGGCAGTTGTAGGTAGCTATCTCGGCATGAGACGTGAGATAAATAGGAATGTCGCTTCACAGAATCCACCTGATATGCACCGAGATGTTAACTGTTACTCAGAGGATCATGCTAGAGGAAAAAAAACAGGGGGGGGGGGGGGGGGGGGGAACTTGCCTTTTTTGTGGCCATTTGTTTGTGCATGGAAAATCTTTAATGACTCTAAGAGAGAAAACAATTACAGGCTTAACCTTTGAGCCTTTACGCTACTGTTTTACTGCAGAGACTATCACAGATCTCAGAAGTCAGGGGTGCTTACGAATGCTGGATGAAGTTTAATAGATCATGGTTCATTAAGAATGAATGAGGACACGGAGTACAAAGTAATGGTTTTGATCACATTTGCAAAAAATGAAGAGTTTTGCATTTGTGATTATTAGATGTTTTTCGCACTTGCTTTTCACACTTGGGCTGGATACCTAGAGCTGATTCTGGGTATGTTTTTGGGGTGGTGCTCATAATCAGGGGTCTACTTAAATGATGACGGATTTATTTTAAACAGTGGGTTAATTGTGTAATTCTATATGCCATTTTCAAGCTGTTTTCTGCAAGCTCTCTCACCATATAGCATCTACATCATCATATATCTATCTATCAGCATGTGAACTAATTACAGCTACAGCTTGCTACATAGGCCCGATTAAGTCTTTTATTAGTTTTCATATCAGTGTACGAGGGTTGTACCGAAAGTAATGCAAAAGTGGGTATAACATTTTTATTAACTGATATAGGTTGAGGCGGCACAGTGGCATACTGTCGTGGTTAGCACTGTTGCTTTGCACCTCCATGACCCAGGTTCAATTCCTGCCTTGGGGTCTGTGTGCATGGAGTTGGTAAATTCTGGTTTTCCTCCATAGTCCAACGACATGCAGATTAGGCTAATTGGCATTCCCAAATTACCTTTAGTATGTGAATGCAGGCATGAGTGTGTGTCTCTGCGTGTTCCCTGTGATGGATTAGTACCCCATCTAGGGTGTACCCTTATTCATGCTCTAAGTCTCCTGAGACTCTGTATATACTGTAGGTTAAAGCGGTATAGACAATGAGTGAGTGAGTGATATAGATTGTTCAGATTCCAGTGATGCATTCGCACCACTGTTGAACCCATTCTTGAGCCATCTTTGAAAGTCCCAAGTTGATTGTCTTCCACTGTGTGGTTTGTCTTCAATCCTGGTTTCCACTTCTTCATCCATCTGTGCACATTGCCCTTACCTGTAAACGTTCTGTTGCCTCATGTGGCTGTCCAACATCATACATGCCTTCTTTTTCAAGAACTCAGTGATGGAAAAACTGTAAGAAGTGTTACTATAGAGGAAAAGTTACTCCACCGACATTCGCAGTTTACAATTTGTATAACCTATGTCAGTTAATACAAAAGTTATGCCCACGTTTGCATTACTTTCAGTACAGCCCTCGTAAAGTATCAATTCTTTTTCCTCAGTCACCATACTGACCAGTTCCCTATCTGGTTGAAACAGGACGTGAAATTTAAATTAGATTGAACCGATCAGTGTACTCAGTCATGGGAACACCTCTGAGAGCAGAAAACATCCACACTTGATGCATAACGCATTGAATGTTTTAAAGAGATTAGTCCAAAGATGTGACTGTATCAAACTTGTGGCATAAACAACCATGGTCCAAAAGAAAACACCTTAAAGAATTTTCTGTCCTTTTTTTTTTTTTTTTTTTTTAATATACCTCATTATTTAGTTTCATACAGTATAGCTTGTCAAAACATAACAAGAGTACAGAACCATCATTAGTTATATATCAAGCTGAGGATGAGTTATTGACCTGGGCATTATCTGGACCTGAGGAGGATAGGTGGCATGTAGGTATGGTGGCAGCTGATATTTTGGCAGTGAGTTAACGCAAGCCCATTCCTCATTTAACAGAGTCTGTAAAGCACAGGAGCAAAATACAGCCTCCCACAGCACAGAGTAATAAATTTTCCTTTCCTCCATGCAGGAGTCAAATTTTTATTTTGCACCCCTACCTCCCCCTCATGCACACTCTGTTACTTCACCAAGGAGGAAGAAATATTGAGGTATGAGAGAGAGAGAGAGAGAGAGAGAGAGAGAGAGAGAGAGAGAGAGAGAGCTAGCATATAAGAAGGGGAAAATGCCTACACATTTGGGTGTGACTCCCCTCCCTCCCTCCTCTCCTCAGCACTGCTCAGCTTCCGCTTTGTAATTGTGCAATTAGTGCCACAGCCTGGTTTTCATACATCACAAATGGCTGCGTGGAGGTATTAGCGAGCGGAAAGTTCCAGGCTAGCAGGCTTGGCTTGGAGCAGGGCATTAGGGCCAGCGTTTTGGAAAATGCGAGCCAATTTATCATGATCTGTTCTTCGCTCCCACCCACTTGCCTTGTCTTTCTGCCTGACCTTGCACTGCGTTTGCTCGAGGTTCAATTTGCTCATTGTTACTTGCTTGCATAATTTCGACTGCCACACACACACACACACATACACACACACAGATGCCCGCGCGCACGCACCCACTCATTTAGAAGGCGCAGAAAATTTTCCCCACAACTGATTGCTCCTACTGCCACTTCTCTCCCTCTGTCACCATCTCTCTCTCTTTCTCTCGCTCTCCCACACTCTTGCAGCGAAATCCACTCATTTATATGCCAAAGCTAAACGGTATTCATTTGTAAGATGGCAAGCTGTATAACACCAGTAATTCCTCCTAACCAATTTCCTGCTTTCTCCCCTTTAGCTGTCATAAGCGAGTGCATTAGAGGCAGCAAGGAGAAACCCTCTGCCATTCTTCCGCTGTCACTGGCGCGTCATGCCCGTCTCGGCGGGTGCAGGTTGCCTCGGCAGGGCACTTACAATGCGCGCCTATTCACTCCAATGATTTCCTTTACACCCCCCCTCCTCACTCCAGCTAGTCCTCTTCCCTTTTGTAAAATCCCTCTCTCTCTTTCTCTCTCTCTCTTTCTCTCTCCAGGCTCTGGGGCATGGGGCTTTAGTGCGATATGGAGACTCTGGATCCCTTCTGACCTGCCACCAGATCAGTCTCTTTCTTACACCCTTATCTGCCATCTTAAAGCCTGCTTAGAAACGCCTGCGCTCTTCCACTCCTCCCATCTCTTTTCGCTTGCTCTCTTTTCTTTCAGAGCAGCTCCTGTATTTTATCCCCTAGGGATTTGCTTCAGAGGGTCCTCGAGGCCCCTCTCGGGCTGACGTGAAGGCCACTGTATGCCATCTCCCACAATCCCCCACCTCAGGGCAGAATCGCCATCATTAGCTGATTGTAATCAGAGGCAAAAGGCGCACAGAGAGCTCCTGCCTGAGATCGGAAATATATAAATAAAAGCCTTTTTTATTGGGCACTTTGTGCCAGACTCTCTATCAAATGGGATAATTTAAATTCATGCAAGCCTACACAGGTTATCATCTTTACTAGAGGAGCGGCGGGAATGAGGACGATAATAGTAATAACAATAATAATTATCAGGGAGGACGTGGTTTCTGGAAAGCTTATTTTCAGTCGCAACTTTCCCGCTGTTATTGAAATTTGCGGCGAAAGATCTGTCTGGCGAGACGGTTTCTCAAAACAGATTTTTTTTTCTTTGATGACAGGCAAACAAACACATAAAAACATTGTGGCAATAATTTTACATTGAATATACATCTTTTAAAATTGAGCAAATTATTCCTTTTGTTTTTAAGCTTTTCTTAGTGAAACTTACTGACATATTGTGATCATATGCTAATATAATTAGTGCAAACATTTTTGACAGACTGTGCGAATCATACCTGTAATATGGCAAGACAGCACACCAGAGCATAAAGTCATTGGTTATAAGCAATACCAGTCAAAAGTTTGGAGACACCCTTTAATTTCATGGTCTTTCCTGATTTTTGATTCTTTCTAACTCTAAATAAACTTCTCCTCTGCAGCAGAGGTAGGTCTTCATAAAGGCCAGTCATCATGGTTCTTAAGGGTTTTACAAATGCACTTGACAATACTGTTCTTGCAAGACCCATTCCATTTTGTTCTATGTGCATTTGCCAAAACTATGAAGACCGTCCCAGAAAAGCAAGACCAAAACTTACCTCTGCTGCAGAGGAGGAGGAGCACCTCAGATTAGAGCCTTTGTGAATGATTTAACGAGCATAAATAGTAGACACATCTCAATATCAACTGTTTAAATGAGTTTGCATTGTTTTACAATATAGAAAAGAATAAATATCAGGAAAGACTATGGAACTTGAAGGTGTGTCCAAATTTTTGACTGGTAGTGTGTACTCTTATCCATAATCCTCTCTGCCTTGTACGCTTCAACACAGAAGTATAAACCTTTTAAATCCTCTAAAGTTAGAGGTGGGAATTTTTTCTTTTATTACTCTAATTGTAACTTAATATTTGTACATTTCTTTTATAATTTTACTCCATTGTTTTTTTTTATGTTGGCTTTATACAATGTCTTTGTCAATGTGGGAAAAACAGACAAAAAAAACCCCAGTAAATCAAATTCCAATCAAGCCAATTCTGATTCTCTTCTACTCGTGAGTTGTGAGAGTAATACACTTTAGCTTGTGAGGAGTGTGTCACTTCCGTTTCTGTAATGAAATCGGACAGGGAAATAAAATAGTGGCCCTGTAGCTGTTGTTGACAGCTGGACGCTGACCAGTCACACTCACTGATGCCAGCGGCCATGTTCCTCTGTCCGTGCTTCCACTCGTCTCACACCCACTTGTTTTCCATTCCCATGAGAGCCTGCGTGCCTCTGCATGAGCGGAGTGTTAATGTGCACATAAGAGCAATTACTAGTTGCTGTGTGAAGTGGGGCAACACCAAACCAAACTTTTAAGGACTTTCCAGTGGTTCCTGTTGGGTGAACAGCCAACAAATCAACATGTCACTGGAGTGTGATACTGGAGTGCTTTTTTTCAGTTGTCATCTCATTTTTATGAAGAATAAGTAGGCACAGTACTTTATATAAAAACCTGAATAAGGAGATGATTTTATACTGATTAATGAATCATAGAAAATGTCCAAATCTGAGGTTAATTTTCCTCGTCAACCCTCACCAGAATAAAATGGTTACTCAAAATGAATGAATGAATAAATGAGATACTGACTGAATTAGCAGGATTAACAATAATTAACAATTACTTGTTAGAAAGATTGCATATATAAATACCATGGTAATCACCATCAGCCTCCACAGTTCCTAGTTGGACTACAGAGGTTCCTAGATGGATGGATAGATGGATATGTTGAATTCCTTGAGGACTTTTTTTAACTTCTTGGATCTAATTCTCAGTTCAATTTCGCTACCAGTTTCAGATGAATGTTTTTTTGTTGTTGTTGTTTGTTTGTTAAGCCATGCAGTGACCTATAAATCATTCAAGCATAAAAAGCCTAAAAAAAAAAAAAAAAGGACTACCAGTGAGAAAAAGGTGCAGATGAGCTGAGTACTTGGAACAGGTGAGAGGGGGAAAGAGGTTGCTGCTACCTTTTTTTTTTTTTATTATTGTATCTTTAGACACGTTGAGCCTATTGCAGTAAAACATTTGTTCCCATATCTTTAATTCAATCTACAAAATGTAATTTAACTTAATATGAAGAAATGAGGGGTGGCACGACTTCTTCTTTAACAAAGTTAACACAGCTCTCAAATGTCTCCCAAAGTCTTTGTGTAAGTGAGCTACTGTTAAACCATTCCCCTTTAGAGAACAAAAGAACAGTAGAGCATTGCAACTAACTAGAGAAGGGTATCGTCTTACATGAGGTCACAATATAGGAAGTATCTAATTAGCCAATACAAAAAATACAAAAAATGGTATAAGGATGAATTTATTTTGAATGTACAGTACATGCACACTGGAGACCCATCTGAATGTCTACAAATAGCTACAAAAGTGAATTTTGCATAATTTGTCCCATTTAAAGTGGATTATTTATTACTTCTATATGAGCCAAGACCAATAGGATCAAGCAAAAACACACAAAGGCTAGGGTTGATTTCTTTCTAGCTCAGACTCTAGACTCCATCTGCTTATTGTGGACCATCATATGACTCTCTGAAAATGGTCTAGGCATTAAATGGGGGATGGTTTATTAAAAGGTGTTTTGCAGACACGTCCATGATGACACCATGTTTAAACAAACAAAAAAAAAAGTTTTCCTGGCTTTCTGTGACTTTGTAAGAAATCAAAGGACGTTCTGTCCAGTGTTTCTAGAGATTGCTTAAATATTGTCTCCTCCAGAGCCAGAGGAAAGAGAAAAAGGGCAGCTCTCTTGGTCACCCGATGAAATAGGAATACTAAACACTTCTCCTGGTGTCTGTGTTTCTCTCACGTTTGTCTTGTGTTGTTCTATTTTCCCTCTCATTGCCACCTCTCTCTACAGGTCCACACTACAACGCATGCAAAGCATCTTTATTCCATTTTAAAGTGTGCAGGCTGCATCATCACTTAATGGGGGAAGCATATGAAAAAAAAAAACTATGAGGAAAAAAGTGACCTTTAACACCCTACTTTGAAGGTAAGCACATTTTAAAGCTCTCTACACTCCACAGCCTGAAGCACAACCGCTCAAACGATCATGCGCTGTCTGCAGTCGGCACCACTCGCAGTTAAAGGGGTGACGCGGCAGATAATTGAAATTTATTTGCTATTATGGGAGTACAATAAACACAATCTTCCTTTTCTTTCATTAATATCTCGGCAGCCCGTGAGGAACGACCCCCACGCTGCTTTTTACAAGCCGAGACAAGGCAGCCGCAGTTGTTATAGCGTGGGGAGTTAATGTAGCTTGAACAGGGCTCCTAATTGTCCCTGTCTCTGTCATATTTGTCTACTCTGCTGGGCCTAAATACCAGAGCGATTAATTACCACTGGGCAGGTATGCTGGGACTCTTCACTTGGGTTTGTGTGTGCAGCGTGTCTGTGTGTGTCTCTGTGCGTGTGTGTAGGTGTGTGTGTGTGTGTGTGTGTGTGTGTGTGTTTTGAGCATCTTTCTCACAAAAATATAGCAAAATGTTTACAGATAACCTAACACAAATGTGTGTCTAAGCTGAAACACCATTCCAACGCTGACTTTTACATTATCCGCACGTCATCAGTAATTAGGCTGCAACAGTTTTATTCGAGTTGCTCCTGTACTTCAGCATATTTATTTTAAAATAAAACAGCAAAATGTACATCAGTTGTAATTTACGTATACTGTATATCCGTGCATTTGGGTTATGGGATTTTTCTGTAGTGATCATTATATCTAGGACAGAATTTTCGAATTCACAGAGGTGAAAAATGACTAAGCCTACTTCAAAAAAGTATAAAGTCTATGATACTACTACTGTATACTGCTTTATCCTGTATATTTAGGGTCGTGGGGTGCCTGGAGTCTATCCCAGGAGACTTACAGTAGGGCACAAGGCAGGGTACCCTGTGGACAATGTGCCAATCCATCGCAGGGCACACACACACACACACACACACACACACACACTCACATTACGGGCAATTTGGGAACACCAATTAGCCTAACCTGCATGTCTTTGGACTGTGGGAGGAAACCGGGGTACCCAGAGGAAACCCACTAAGCACCGGGACATGCAAACTCCATGCACACAAAGACAGGAATCGAGCCTGGCCGGGAATCGAACCTGTACCCCGGAGGTGCAAGGCGACAGTGCTAACCACTACACCACCTTGTAGCCAGCTCATAACCTTTTGATATATTTTTTAATTAACGAGCTATGATTGTAAAGAAGGCCTGTAGTCTAAGTGCATTGTGAGTGCCTTTCGTAGGCACACTTTTAACAAAGAAAAACATAAAAAATAACTACATAAAATGTTATGTGGTTAACACTAAGTAGGTTAATGAGTACCAAAAACATGTGCTCATAGTCAATAGTCAATAAATAAAATCATTTTTTAGTAATAAGATTTTGGTAAAACTTTGAAACTAGGTGTTACCTGTCTGGTACAACAGTGTCATAGAAGATGACTGCACAGCTATGCTAGCCATTTGGTGATGTTATGGGATAACTGAGAATTTTATCACAGCAAGTGTAGCTACTTTGCTGATATCGACTAAATGTATCTTCTTCATAATGACTGAGTTTTGTAAAATTAGGTTTCACACTAAACCTCCCCAGATGCTTCCTCTCTCTAGATGTGAAGAGTCAGTAGAAATTTGTGGCATGTGTATGACAGAAATAGACATGCTGGGAGAAAGAAATTCAACAAACAGACCAATTTTTTTTTTTAGAAATTGTGCTGCAGTTTGTTAGATAGTACATACCGTAGATGATGAGTGAGGTTATGAGCTAGTAACAGTACTAACGCAGCATGAACCCTAACAGACCTTAATGAATGGCACATTCAAATGCAGAGTTGCAAATACAACCTCAAAACAACTTTTAACCTTTATTTGGAACCTTTATGCTGATTAACAACATTCCATGCATCATCCGACCACATCCATGGTCTCTTAAGATTTCCACAGAGATCAGACTGGATACAGAAGCTTCCCCCACACAACAGATCTCAGAGTTTAAGCAGGTTTTTTTTTTTTTTTTTTTTACCCTTTTGACTGCTTTCCAGTACTTCATTTAGGTGAATATCTGTTGTCTGGATTTTTTTGTAACCTTTCTTGTTATGTTTGTGTGTGTGTATTTATGCACAACAACACAGTGTTCCCTTAGTGGTCCAGATAATTAAGTCCTCCCAGCACAGTGACTGGTTTTTGAATCATGCTCAGGCCATCGATTTGGTATTAATAGGGTTGAATGCTATGCCATCGTCATGACTTCAACATTGCTCTGAAGTAATTTCTTCAAAGTAATTCGAACTTTCAAAAACAACCCAATATCAGCGTTACCCCAACATCAGTAGAATCGCCAAATTCACATCACATGGTTTGGAGAGCCAAAAATTCTTGCCAGGAAGTAATAGTGTTTTGAGTAAAAGTTTGTATTTGAGATGAGATGGATTTTGTTTCACTTCGATAAAGTGCTTTTGTGCAGTTGTAAGTAAAGTATGTTTCTCTATCTTCATTGCTGACAGTGACGGATAGTGGCTGATTGTCAAGAACAGCATGCTGGGTAACCGCTGTTATTTTCACTTTTCACCTAGCGTTGCCAGCATTCGCTTGATGTAGCAATGACCTCCTTGTGCTGATTTTTATGTTCCAGATGTTTTATCAAGTTCCTCCTGATATTTTTTACAGACTACAGTTTGAAGTTTGCTTTGCTTTGACTGCTCAGATTATTCAGGAAATTAATGTGACCTGATTGCTGTGATTTTTGTGTTGTCTGTTCATTTGCATAACAACATGTACTAGTCTAATCACATGTATCACAGATATAACATTGTATCAGATGCCAGGATGATAAAAACGTCCTCCCCAAGTGTACGTTTTGCCCACACCCATGCTACCATTTTCAGCAAACATGATGAGCCAATATGATTTGAATCAAACTTGAGCAGTTGCATACTTTTCTTTTTAACCTCTACTACAGCGATGGAATCTTATTATTTCCTGTTGGGAAGACTTGCCCTAGAATTTGGTTTCCTTTTGGACATTTTTCACAAACTGTAGCTTAGTGGTTCTGTCCCAGTTTTCAACAATCTTCCATTTATTCATATCCAATAGTGTGTAAGGGATAAAAACAGTCTGTAACTTGTTTAATGTTGCTTACTGGTATGTACTTCCTTCGTGCCAATGAACCAAATCAATTTTTTTGATACACCTTGGAGCTCTATTTTCATGCAGGCATAACTTGGTGGTACAATAATAATTCTGATATACTGGTACCATTGCTACGCAGTTGCTATTTTTGTGGTCAGAAATATACCCATCTGTGTTGACAATGGAAAGGGCGGCGCAACAAGGGGTGTGACATTCCAGCTGTGCCAGCACTGTGGTATTTTAGAACCCACTTCAGGACAAAGCTGTGTTTACATTAGCGCCAATGAGGACAACCTAATCTTATAATGCTTTCCCTCATATTTATTATGCTGTTTAAAACTCACAGTGATTGCCGTTCAGAATGTTTGTACCTACAGAAATTAAACAGGTTTTTTTTTGGTCAAGTTAAATAAATCATTTTCAATGATGTGACGCTTCTTCTCCAGCCTATAACCAATATTTTTGCATGCATTGCTTCACACTGAATAACACACAAGTTTAACCATCCTCTATCTTTATTTAATATTTTGTGGATGCAAATGTTTTTGGGTACCTGAGAAGGTTTCAAAACTGTCCCTTGTTATTAGATTATATATTCATTCATTCATCCTCTATACCACTTATTCTGTACAGGGTCACGGTGGCCTGGAGCCTATACTTTGGGCATGGGGTAGGGTACACCCTGGACAATATACTGGTACTGCCAATCCATCACATGGGGTTACAAACACACACACACACACACACACACACACACACTTACACACATACACACATACACACACACACACACACACTATAGGCAATGTTGAGAATGCCAATTAGCATAATCTGCATGTGTTTGGACGTAGGAGGAAACCAGAGTACCCGGAGGAAAACCCACCAAGCACAGAGAGAACATGCAAACTCCACACACACACAGATAAGAATTTAACCTTGGACCCTGGAGGTGCAAGGCCATAGTGCCACTACGCCACCGTGTATATATATCAATCAGCCACAACAATAACACCTCTACCAGGTGAACTGAACATCAATTAACACCAACTATATGGTGACAGGATTATTGGCACCAAAGGCTCTGCCATGCCTATGGGGACCAAAGACCAGCCTGTCAAAATGTAAATGCTGGTCATGATAGGAAGTCACCAGAATACCCAGTGGACCACAGCCTGTCGTGCACAGGAACCAGGAAACAAGGAGCCCAAGACTCTAAACTCACCAGATCCCAATCTAATCTACTGCGCATGGTGTGTGTTGGACAAATCAAGTCCAATCCATCAAGTCTCCACCCTATTGTACAACCCACAGCACCCAAAGACTGTGCTGCCAATGTCCAGGTGCCAGACACCAGAAGACACACCCAAAGGCCTTGTGGAACCATGCACCCAGGAGCCAGAGCTGCCTTAGTGGCACAAGGGGAACCCAAAGCCTAGGGTGTTTTCATTTAAACATACAGTTCACAGCACTGGGTACTTCACATAGGTCTGTTTAAGGAAAAGATTGGAACATTCAGTGTTTGGAGTTTGGAGACTCTAACGTGTGGAAAACCTTCTCTGGTCTAAGGAGATCAAAATTGCAATTGCAAAAAACAAGCACTCTTCATTACCCTGAGATCCCTACAGTGAAGCATATAGGTAGTAGCATCAAAAATCAGTTCAAGTTCTCCCTCATGCACAAACCGATATGCATTTTAACCTCAATTAATACTTTTCCATGATTTTATCCTGGATGTGTTTTGATAGCTCTTCGTCATTCATGGTGCTACTCGTTTCTTTACATCCTCATATCTTTACGTCTCTGGAGCTTTCCAGGAACAGGTGTATTTACGTTGAGCTGATGTTGGTGGAAGTCATCTAATTATATGCATTGTTGAACTAATCTAGAGGGTTTCACACTAGGGAATGCCTTTGCAGCTGCAAATTTAGTTTTTTATTTGTATATCATTTTAAAGGCTATGTTGATTTTCCCTCTCAGTTCTGTATTATTGAACATTTTGTCCAGGTTTGTGACGTATAATCCCAATTAAATCAATTTCAGATCTATTTTAGACTTTCAAAATTCAAATGTTTAACTAAACATAAAAAAAAAAAAATGTGTGTGTGCATGTGTGTGTGTGTGTGAGACACTGGATCCTATTGCCTTACTTAATGTTCATTTGTATAAGAAAATATTTCAAAATGGTTCACCAAATACCTTCGAATTAAATTCACCTCGTAAACATGGTGTGTTACTTTGTGTATTAGTGTGTTGCCAAAACAACAAATCCATCAGTGCGTTTCTGCGCTCTGCCAGTTTGGACATGTTTGGATGATTTCGCTGTAACTTTTAATGCGGTCTGCGATACCAGCCACCCCGAGAGATGTATTTTAATGTTCTTTTGCCAGCATGTGCATCTACATGGCATGATATATCCAGCCCACTCGTGTGTGTGTGTGTGTGTTAGTTTTGATCAGGACTGAGGATTGTGTTTGAGCCGTGACCCCAGTAGTAATGACTGCGTGGGGACAGCAGGTGTGGTGCATTAGGAACACGCACATGCGAAGGCACAAGCATAATCGCACAGCAATGTGAAGAACACAGCAATACACAACACACAGACAGACACTCACACAATATGCACATGGACACACACGCACAAACACGCTGGGTCAGCCGACTGAACATTCACTAGGGGTGTTTTTGTCAGGTGTGTGTAATTTAGTGAGTTACATTAGACGCTGTTGCATTAGATTCAATCGGAGCATGAGCTGCTTCGCTGTTACCAGCATGTACAGTACACACTGCTGTCAGGAATAACACAATACTACACG
>JAOVVA010000012.1:1282892-1293308 GCA_028565275.1 Leiocassis micropogon | reverse complement strand
TTGCAGGAAAGGAAGCCTGCTGGGTATACTTTTCTAATATCACTAGTAGAGCTATTGATTGAATTTCAAAAGCATGCACTTTCCTGTCTATCCAGTCTCACACAAAGTTCCATCACTTGGGTTTAACAGCATCTGATTTATTAGTGAAGTGACAGTATCTGTTTGGATGATTTCGCTGACCATGCCTTTGCGAGATGCCGCTTTCTCCAGAGACCCCTGCTAATGAGGAAGCCAGTGATCAGAGAGAGAGAGAGAGAGAGAGAGAGAAAACCATCGGAGTAGATCTGTGTGGAAAGTTGATGACATCAACATATGGCTTGAACATGAATTAGCTGAAGCCATAAACGGCTTGGGGTGATTTCAGCGATGACACTCCAGCTCCCTATGGGGGAATGAGGATGAGATTGGCAACAGTCCCCTCCTCTCTTACACCCCTCCTCCTTCATCCCCTCCTGCTCAACCCCCTATCGTCCCAATCAGACCCTCTCTTGCTGAGATGAGAGCTATAAATAGCAGCTCCCACAGCTCCAAGGACATGCAGATTTGCCGAGAATCACATGACCCCGGTGAGCAGAGTAAAGGAGAGGCAGACTAAGGAAAGGCTCAGAAGCTTCCCTCCTCTCAGGTGGGGTGTAATTGGCTTTTTTGCATAGGTTGCCATGCTCAAGGACTAATCTGGGCCAGGGCAGAGTGCTTCAAAATCTCTCTTTCCTACATTTTCTTGGACTCTTTTGATTTTGCCAACGTGTTTCCCAATCTCCCTTAGAACGGCATAGTTCTTTCCAGTTTTTTGCCTGTAATATGACAAAATGATCCAGTGGGACACGACGAAGAGAACATCCAGCCTCTGGCATTGGCAATAGAACAGCAATAGCTTTTCCTAATTTGTGGTGAAAGACATAACTGCACAAAAAAAAGAGAGAGAGAGAGAGAGAGAGAGAGAGAGAGAAAGCACATACACTATACCACCATACCCCCATCTAACATAAACTCATCTCCACATACAAAACAGCCCTATGTTTTCAGTCGCAGAAGCAGTGAGGAGACTTGGAATTGCTGTAACTGCAATGTGTTTGACAATCAGAGGTTTTATGCGGTGCCATCCACATACAAGGCAACAGGGTAATGACTCGTTTTATGGTTGTGGCAAACTCACATATGCATGAATATGTGCAGAATAACTCAAACACATAAACAGCAGCCGCATCGGTATTGTGCGCTCACATTGCGGCATGTTATTTGTTTCCTACTGGTTCTTACTGGTTCTGCTGAGAGCATCTCCTAAAAGCAACCAGTTGTTTAAATGTTTTTAGGATACTGCACAGCATGGCCATGAATCAATTAGCTGATAGAACAATTAATTCCTCGTCTATAAAAGGTAATTTGGTTTTTCGGAGAGGCTAAGGAAAGACTGAATTACGGCATTCGGACAATACAGGCATACTTTCTCCCTGGCTTTCTTTCTCTTTCGTCATCCCGTCTGTTTTTTCCTTCTGACAGGCAGCACACACTGTAGCATGTACACACAAAACTGGAATAATTTCACGCTTTTGTTCTTGAACAGACAGCGATAAAAACCCTCTCATTCCTCCAAAGCTGGTCAGTATCAAGAAAAGACACAAAAGTAGTTTGTGTGTATGTGTGTGTGTGTGTGTGTGTGTGTGTGTGTGTGTTTGTGTATGTGCCTTTTCTCACCAAGACACGGATAGAGAGCAAGCCAGACACAAAGCCCCGGCATGAATGAGGGGTCATCCTCACCGCAGCCTCCTCCTGATCCCCGGCCCTGCTTTTAATGAATGTCATTTTGTTGCATTAGCCAGCCCGATTGTTGGATAATGGTCTTCCCGACAATAACATTTAACCAATTCCCCCCGTCTTTTTTGGTCATGGCCATCTGAGGTGCTTTGGGGGCTAGTGTTGGTGGTAATTGATTGCATGATGTTAGCTGGTGGTGTAAACAGTGTCACATTCTTTTTGTCATCAGATTAGATAGCAATGACATTTTAATCTTTTTGAATGTGTACTGATAGTAAGTGTTTCAATGTTATTGGTATAACTCTAAATTTGATAGCAAATGAATAAACACCTAACCAGACTTGAGAATTAATATAAAGTCAACAATAAACCACAACGTAACAGACATAAGTGCGTATATCCACGGTTTTCATGGCAAACAATACAAAAACATAGATCAAGGTCAGGGTACCATAAAAAGCATTGGGGTTTGACTCCAAGGTTTGCATGCTGCACTACAGTCTGGAAGTAATAGTTTGATACTGATGCCTGCATACACATGAACATGTAAACAAATTATTGGGGATTACACTCAGTTTGCTCTCAAAGTTGTGAAAAAAGTTGCGACGTCTCATTGTGTAAGTGCAAAAATCATTATAAAAACGGTTCTACTATTTCTGCTAATAAAGCTGAAAGTGCTAATAAACTGCAACACTCTACACTAAACCCGTGTCGGTCACACTCTTCAACGCACTTCTCTGAAATAAAACATCAGAGATGTGCACAGTTAAAACATATACTTTTAGAGCATTACAGAAACATTATGCACAAGGTGAAAGAATACGTAGAAGAACTTAATATTCACACGTACAGTAAGTCACTACACTGATCAGTTGAGTAAGCTGTAATTGCAAAACAATTAACAAAAGCATATGCAAAATAATAAAATGGACATATCATATTCAACTATCTTGTACAGATATCTTGTATCTATGCCCTGGCAGCTCACTTAGACACTTTTCCTCTAAAACTAGATATACTGTAGCGTAACATCTTATGAGCCCTCCTTGTATGTCAATCACTCATCTTCTTTAGATGGAGGATGTTCTGTCTACACCAGGATTCAGGAGATTTTTTTTCCAGGTTGATAATGACCCCAGAGCTGCAATGTTAAGCTGCAAACTGCAGTGTTAAGCTTTGGTTTCAGTAGTGGCTGAAAATGAGTTTGGATCAGCCTCTGCCAGCTGTGCTAAACTGTCTGAGTGGGACTAGATAATAATATAAAATCCATGGCACTAGATGTGCTGCTGCACAGTGTTGGTCATGTCCAAATTTATAATTCCATTCTGAAAGGGGAAAAAAATTATAATAAAAACCAGGAGGTGACCCAACACCTAAAGAAACATGATAGACGCTTTTCAATAAAATAGTCACTTGCTTGAATGTTAGAGTCTTCTCACATGGATGATCACCTAAATTAATACACCATGTAAATAATATCTAGTGTGAATGCACTTGTAAATATTGACCGGAGGTCCTACCATGGTCTTAAATGGGAATAAATACAGTGGTAATCACCATTGGTCTTCACTGTCCCTAGTTTACTACAGTGGTTGCTAGATGGATGGAGGAATAGATGGATAGAAATAATACCTTATTCCAGAGTGATATGCAGTAATTTTACAGTTTTGTTTCTGGTTCAATCTCGTTCTGATTATCATGCCACAATCACTAATTTTGGTCCAAAACTTTTTGCTAAGCTCTCAGTGGTCTAGCACAATTCTTACTGTGAAAACACCTGCCTCATTCTCTATGCACGTTTGAGTCACCAATCAAAGTGTAATGCACCAACGAACAAAAAAACACCCCTTACCTAGGTTAACACAATTGACCATAATTATCCACTCAGTTTTCCTTATCATCTCAAGCATAAAGTCAAGCATACACATTTTGCTCAGGAAAACAAGCAACTAATAAGAGGATGCAGGAAGAAAATATTATGGAAGGCAAATGTGTATACTGTATATTTATATAGGCATAACATTATGACCACCTGCCTAATATTAAGTAGGTCCCCCCTTCTGTGTGTTCTGACACCCTTCTATATCAGTACCTTTTCCTCAATTTGAGCTCCAGTATCTCCCAGCTATCTAGCCAATTTGGTCCTTGTGACTGTAGGTAGAGTTACAATATCTTGTTACAGTGGCACCTGAAAGTGAGTGGGATATATTAAACAGAAAGTGAACCCTTGTTTCCTGAAGTTGATGGAAGAAAGCAGAAAACAATGGGCAAGCATAAGAATTTGACTTTGACTGGATCAGAACAACTCTAAAAATGAACAACTCTAAAAATGCAGCTCTTGTGGGATGTTCCTGAAGGGGTCAGGACATACCGAAATGAGTTGAAAGATGGACAACTGGTGAACTGGCTACAGTGATGCATTTTAGGAGCAAAGGCTGACCCATGTAGTCCAATCAAATAGAAGCGCTACCTTATCTCAAACTGCTATATCCATAGGAAGGTGTCAGAATACTCAGGTTATAACTGTTTTGGTGTATGAATGTATATATATAAAGATGGTAGCCAAAAGTAATGAGACAAAAGTGCAATTTAATGTTTTACAACACTCACACTTTTTAACTAATTATTTTTATGCAATAAAATCACTATACAACAATCAATATTTCATATGTCCTTTATTCATTATTATATGTCCGAAACCTCCTGAATCTGGCTGGGCATAGAGCAAAAAGACATTTGAAGTACTCTCGTGTCACTTCCTCAATCCATGCTTGTTTAATTGTTTCTTGGAGATCATGTACCAAAATTTTGCAACTACCTTGAGAATTCTCTAGTTTTAGCTAGTTTTCTGCTAGGGTGAACAGCCCGACTTCAGAAAGAAAACGTCCTGCCATATATTTGTTCCATCCATTAACTAAACGAGCTGATTCTAATTATAACAACTCTTCAGCCAGGCTAGAACTAATTAGTGAAATCACCTGTTCTGTGCACACTGTGTGTTCTTTCACGTTTCATATAAATAGTATGGTTGTGGATGGTAGATACTGGGCATTGAATAAAGTAACATTTGAGTGTTACAAGGTTTTTAAAATTATTTCTAAATTTTGTAATTTGCAGCTGTAGGTCCCAGTAGGTCCTGGATCTTGGGTTTGAACCTGAGTATTAGTTAATACTGTTTCTTTTTAGATGTGGGTCTCCTCACTTCCCCAAAATATGCCGATATGTGTCACATCTAGGGTGTTTCAGCCTAATGATTAGTGGTCCTAGGGTCGACCCCATCCGAGATAAGGATAAAGCAGTTACTGAAAACGAACAAATAAACGTTTTCCCCCTTTTTTGGAGAAATAAATAAAACAAATATATAATATTCTCCTTATATAGAAATGAGAAACTGTTTACTCATGATTATGAAGCCACTGGCAACATCATCAGGCTATGCTAAAAATTAAGATGTATTACAGGGAAAAAGTAAACTTGAAGCAAATAATATGAAAGGAATCAAGGTATGAGTATCTGTTGTTTCAACGAAGTGTATGACTTTGTTCATAAAATACTTCCAATGCTACAAATGTGTGGTAAACTAAGGAATATGAAACATAGTGAAATTCCCTTATGAAAGAGGGGGCAATATAACCATCTAGTCTGCTATCGGTGTGTAAAGCATTGTCTGTCGCCATGTCACCATTGGCCTGTACAACACAGTACTCCTCCTAAAATTCCTAAATGCGATGTATGACATTTTCTACCTGCTCCCATAGAGACAACTTAGGGCCCCAGACAACACTGCTAGTATTGTTGAATGGGATCATATCAGCTTCCACTGCACCAATGACATCCAAGAAAGGTTCACTATATATCCACGCTTTCATATGAAACCTACATGCCCCATTATTGTAATGGTACCACCACCTAAAAGTCATCTGTAAACCTTCATTTTAGTGTAAAACCACTGATTATTGTTAATTCCCAAAATGGGTATGGGTAAAACACATACGAACCAAATGGAACTCCAGCATCCATAAAGCATTAACTTAACTTCCTAAAAAAAAAAAAAAAGCCTCAAATGGGAGAAAATCTCAAATTAAATCCTTTTACAATATCCTGAGGACTAGAAACTGGTACCTATTTGTTTTTATTTCTGTAACTTCTTTCTTCATGTACATCTTTCTGTCTTGGTTGTAATTATATTAGTGCTTCTTTCATGTGATTTCCTTTTTTGTATTGGAAAGGATTTAAGATGGAAGGTATGTGTTTGGAATCCACATGAACAATGGAGTCATCCTGAGGCAAGTCAATGATCTTGTGATGATATCAGTCAAGAGTCATGTCAAGGATGGATCAATGAATCTAAGCCCTGTACAGTGTTTATATAAAAAATGTGCATACATTATTCTCAGAGAGACAAATATTAGTGTAAAACTCACTAGATATATATTATATGATAGTGCCATATCAATACAGCATCATAATTTATAGTTCCCTCTAAAAAATAAGGCAATGGCACTGAAAGGTTCTTGTTGCCCAAGAGTACCCTGTAATAGCTCTCAAGGTCTACTCTTGGTTTGAACCCTGGGTTTCACTTGTGCACACTTGTGCACACATTTGTTGTTTAAAAGAGAAAATCACCATGATGACAAGTGATAGTTGCTTTCAAAATCCATGACAATACACTATACAAAATATTACAAGAACAGAAATCCATGGGCTATACCACAAGATGCAGATCAAGATGCAAGATAGATCTGCAACCAAATACTGTTGTTTATTTTAAAATAACAGGAAAATAGGAAAATAACAGGCTGAAATCCTGACCTATTGTCTTATATTTGTCCTTTGAACTAAAACCCAAATGTCTGCAGAATAGAGCAAATGAAATATATATATATACCTAATGTTGTGCTTTTTTGAGAGTTTTTCCCATTGTTTTTTTTTTTTTTTTGGGTCAGTTTGTGTTACAAATCAACAGAGTGTCAGAAACAAGAAACAAATGATCCACTGCAAAACTGGCTGGGACACTTTATCCACATCACAAAATGTTTTTCCCCTGCCAGAACAAAGTGGTAAAGTATTGCTTGGATTGATTTATCCTGTCCTGAAAAGACCCTACATCTATATCGCTCATGCCTCATCCATTTGCCTCTGTTTAGGTGTGACATGTCTACGTGGAAATGCCATATCTTGTCTGTACAGTAGCATAGTGTATAGAGAATGTTCTCATTCCTAAATGTCATGAAGATTGAAGTGACAGTGTTAAAGCTTAGGATGAGCTGCAGTCTCATTTTCCCTCATATACAACACATGACTGACTAAAGTGACCCAGATCTCTTCTGACCCTGCTCTCATTGCTTTTCTTCGATGTCTAGACACAACACTGGCTTGCATTGTCGCTCAAAATAGGAAAATTCACCTGTGGCTTGTTTTACAGCTTTCAGACTTGGGTTTCGAAGTGGAAAATTAAGCTGTTTAGTGGTTGAGGACCGAGTGTAGCCAATTTGTAAATGAGTGTCATCTTCAGCTGCAGTGCTTTTCAAATGAACACAAGAGACCTTGCTTTATGAATGTTGTGCTAATGTGTTTAGTGTTTTGCACAAAGTGTGACTCCAACTTGAAATCTATGTTAGAAAAAAAAAAAAAAGTTGCATTTTTACAAATATGGGTACACAGTAGGTTTGATACATGACTTATTGGAGACAAATTTGCCAATTTGGACAGAAATGTCTTTTCTGGCAGGCAGTAGTTTATTCATGATTTCTTACAGTTAGACATATTATGACACTGATTGGAACATGGACCTGAAGTTAAGTTTTGTGGGCTGTGACTGTAGATTTTGATTTTTGTACTGATTGCCTCATTTTGCTTCAGTCCTTCTGTGTGTTTTAGATTTGGAAATATTCTTATGCCACAGTTTGTTGGATTCTCGGTCAGAATGTGTTTATTCATTTGATATAACACTGTGTCTCTGATACTATTGTAAATCCCTGTCTCCATTGGCAAACTGCTGTGGTATAAGAGAAAAAAATTTATTAGTATGCGCTGGTATTAAAAAATGCAATAAATTTTCAGATAAAGCATTACCCACATGCTTGATTATTTTCCTATAACAGCACACACTGTTGTGTTTTACACCCTATATAGATTATTAAATAAGCAACATCAGTTCAAATGGTCAACTCGGTTTCTCGGTTTCTCAACAGTCACCTCAATTTCTGTTTTAAATTATTTAAATGCTTTCTTTTTCTATAGATTTAAATAGTGTGAATTTAATTTGTATATTATACTCTACTGTGCAAAAGTCTTGAGCCACCCGTTAATTTCTTTATTCATCTTCTATACCACTTATCTTGTGTATAGGGTCACAGGAAGCCTGGAGACTATACCAAGAGACTTAGTGCTAAACTGTATGCCAAAGTGCCACCTTCTCATTTTTTTTTTATATCAAATTCAATTAATTAAATGATGTAGATTAACTTTAAAAAATGGGAACAAATGTTTTACTGTGTCAGGCAGAAAAGTTCCTAAATATACAATTTTAAAATTGGTTGCTTATGTACTAACATCAGCAGCAACCTCCTTTTCCCTCTCATCTGTTCCAACCACCGAGGATTCATCATCACCAGTACACTAATCATGATTATTAGCCTGATTATCTGTCATCATCCGCACCTGTTTTCCCACTGGTACATGCCTAAAGGTAGATGTTTTTATGCTTGAATGATTTATACTGTAGATCACTGTGTGGCTTAACAAACAAACAATAAAACATTCCTCTGAAACTGCTCAGGTACATGGACTGGACTGAAAATGAGAGCTTGCAAAAATTAAAGCCAAAAAAGTCCTTTAGAAAGCTTGGAGAATTATTCATCAAGACAACATTGAGAAAATACAAAAAAGCCTGGCCCTTTGAAAGTAAAATATAAAGAAATGCGTGGTGACTCAAGAATTTTGTACAGTATTGTAAATCACTATAATAACCCTTTTAGTCAGCTTCTGATTCAGTGTTTAATAAAAATAAAAAAAACAGTAGAACTCATGACTATGTTTAATAGTAAAAATAAGAGTATTTCTATACAAACAACGAGAAGAGAACTCAATAGAGTGGGACTAAACAGCTGTGTAGCCTTAAGAAAAACTCTTGTGAGGCTAATTGGTTCAATTTGCTAGGTGGGATAAAAAAAATGTACTGTGGAGCATTGGAAAATGGTCATGTGATCTGATTTACCATGCCTAGTGCCATGAAGCACGGACACGAGGCGAGGTCTTATGGGAAAAGGGGTAATTTGTTTAAGATAAATGGGAAAGGAAGGGGAAAGAAAGGGAAGGAAAGAAAGTGCACGTGCAGTTCCGGGGGCAGTGCCCAGCTGGCATGCGGGCATGCAGCTGGCAAAAGGTGGTGGTGGGCAGAGTGGCAGAATGGAGCACGCGGAATCCTGAATTCCTAAATCCTGAATTCCTGAGTTCCTGAATCTTGAATCATCAATTGACCTTTTTTCTTACCTGTTGGCACGTTCGTAGTCCCTGTTCACTATGCCAGGATTCATTACATTGTGGGAAAAGTGGTTCAGGAAGCATGAGAAATAATTTTCACACTTTATGGGATGTGCGGGAAAAGATGTTGCGCAGCAGACCAACTCTCCCATCATCAATACAAGACCATGGAGAGAATTAATGTGACTCTGGACTGAAATAAATGCCCATTATACTGTATAAGCTTATCAAAGCAATGCAACAGTCCGGGTCAAAGCAAAAATACGTCCTACAAAAATATTAGAATGTGCAACTCATTTTTTTTTTGGACAGACAGTGTATATCTCTGTGATTTTAAAGAAGACTTTCCCATTTGATGCTCTGTGCCAACCAGAAGGCCCTTGCCAGCGAGGATGTGTGTGATTCACACGTTTTAAACTCTCAGATATATTTCCTGGCCACAAATTGTGGACCATCTACCCAACCCCTGTGGTTAGAAAGGCATTTGAGAACCTGGTGTTGGTCTGTCTGAAAGGTGTTACAGAAACTTGGCTGTACCTTCTCCAGTGCGAATGCTGGTCAAATATGTAATTTGTTAACATAGTCCTTACAGGGTTACATTTTGTCCTCCAGCACCATGAATGCCAGGGGTGTATGCCAGGGCTCTATTTAATACCGTGCTTCTGGATCTGCTACACTCCAAGTACTCCCAGCTCACCTTCCTCCATCTCTGGACCACCAGTATTTTTCCTGGTAGTTGACTGCAAGTGAGACTGGGGAACCTCACTTTGAGAAACCTGACCAGTTACACACTAGTGGAGTGACTTTTCTGTTAAGGATGCTCCTGTTATCTTAAATACAGTTGACACAAGAGTCACTCATGTCATCTGAGATGGTAACAAATCTGCTTATAGTAGATGGGACGTTGAAAAGCGGGTCCAATCTTCAAATCTCAACATTGCAAAGCTGGAAGTGGGCTTCTGAAGCTCCCCCACTTCTGCCTTTCTTTACCATATTGCACTGTGTCTATGGAGACCTTTTGTTTCCTGGGATTTTCTATCTTTCAAGACAGGAAGAGGGAAGCCAACATTGATTGTAATGCCAGAATGGCCTATCAGCATCCAACAAAAGTCTAAACAGTTCCACACAGGCACCTCTGATTCCGTCCTCACAATCTCAATAATAATCTGATTTGGC
>JAOVVA010000012.1:1264786-1282792 GCA_028565275.1 Leiocassis micropogon | reverse complement strand
GCTTGTGCAGTCTTCTTCTTCTTTAAAGTGCAATATATTTATAGTATACAGTTTTTGGTTTTGTTCTAGAGATGCTATACCTTATTTGGATTTAATAGATAAAGTGCTCCTAATATTAATTAAGTTAAGAAGCAACACTGTCTACTGTCTATGACAATTTGGGGTTTAAAGCTAAATCCTGATACAAATTCGAACTGTTCGAACCCTATACAAAAACACTGCATTACACCCATATCCTGTAAATAGCAAATCTATGTTATATTAGTGCTGCCTGCGTCCTGTTGTCCTTGTCTTTGTTATCGTATGTTACGTCTATAAGCACAACAAGAATTGAACAACCGAGTCAAATTCCTTGTATATGCTATTATCCTTGGCCAATAAATCACAAATTGGATTCTGATTTTTTCTGAAGGCACCATGTTTACTGGTCCTCACATGCATATCCAAGGAATTTTAAATGCTTCCAGCTATTACAAAACGAATCCTTTTGAAAAAGCTTCTTAAAATCATTGGTTGTTATGAATCATGTCACTTTGCCTCTGTACAGTCTTCACTAGCAGCCCATCAAAATATGAAAGAAAAGGATGCTGATATAATCTGGTCCTCCATTAATTCATAGCCATGATATTATTTTTTTTATGTACTATACTAGGCAGCTCCCCCTAAGCTACAGAAATATAGGACCAAGTGCAAGTGTAGAAAGTTTAACGTTTTAAATATCGCCTTTGCTCTTTCCACTGGCCTCGGATTCTTCCTGCATCTCTGATTCTTAACCCTCACTCCGTCACTCCATATGCCCGTCTGCTTTTTTTTTTCTGTCTCTTTCTGAGATTCCATCTTGTGAAGCCTGGACCAGACAGAGGCTGGGGTTAGCAAGGTTAACGGCGCTGCGCAATTTGAATTTGCACGGACACCGACATGAAAGAGAAAGCATTTTGTCTGGATGTTAATGTGAATAAAAGCATTTGTGTGTGCATGAGTATGTGTGTGTGTGTGTGTGTGTGCGCATTGTGAGTGTATGTGTATGTGTGTCTTTTCCAGAGTCATTACACTAATTGTAGTGAGGCAACCATTATTTTCCCAGCAGAGATAGATGTGTGTGCAAAGATTAGAGATATCCTCTAAAGGACTGTGTGAGTGAGTGTGTGTGTGTGTGTGTGTGTGTATGCATGTGTGTGATGAGCTCTTCTCATTCTCTAGACACAATGGTGAGAGAAATGACTGACTGGGTGCCCCTGGAGGCCTGCTGTTAAACCTTCCTACCGTGTGTGTGTGTGTGTGTGTGTGTACCTCCAAGACAGGTCTAGTTTTTATGTGCATGTTGTATATTCATTAACACTAGAACACTAACCACACTTTAGCCATTTCCTGTTAAGTAATGAATGCACTCCGACACTGGTGAAGTGTGCCACTCGTTCACTTGCCCACGCATTTCTCAGGTTCCTCAATCCCCACAAAATTTTGCTAAAATGTTTTTTTTTTGTTTTGTTTTTTATTGTAAAGATGTATTCTTCACCCCTCCCCATGGTGCGCCAGTTCATCTAAACCACACCAGTCTTATTTTCTGCTGAGCCAGTGTTATTCAACGAGGCTGAGTAAATCTCATATAAAGTGTGTATTGATCTGCAGGCCCATAATCACTTTGATTTGGCCCTGGTTTGGGTGACCTCTGCCGAGCTCTGGAGATTTAAGAGTCGCTCCCACAGCGCTTAGCATCATTTTGCTATGCATGAGGATTTTTTTTTTTCCAAAATAATCCCATCAATAATCTAATCACAAGTACTTACATTTGTAATTCTGAAGGTTAGACTGTTTACTTTTTCAATTACTGTACAACAAATAACTCTGTATGTGCAGGTGAAACATGTGCGTACTGCATGTCTATTCTTTCTCTCTGGGTTAAGGACAAGTCGATTGAACCACATAATGTGTTTTTTGTTTTTTTGTTTTTTTTTTAAATAATATGTGCATAATACTTCATAACAGTTTCCTTTAAAACAGAACCACAAATGTTTACATTAAAAAGAGCATTCTTTTGAGAATTTTTTGTTCTGATTTTCCATTTGCATGCTATTTATAGTCAATTACATTCAATTTATATCATTTAGTAGGCCAAGGTACTATAAGAATTATTGTTCAAAACTATATATTGCATGTCAGATTTCCACTTCGCTCACACCAGCGAAGACACGAAGCAACAAAGCAGCCTGAAGTCAATAATTTTCATTGAGAACTGGCAATTTACAGTGGCAGAAGTGGCAGTGACGACCAGGTATATTGACACATTTCTTTTCTGCCCACTGAGAAGCATTGGGGGGATGTTTTTTTTAGCGTTGATCACTTACTGGATATATAAAAGTTCTCAGCGTATCTTGGTACTTAAGTAGATTTTCTGGAGGTCTCATTTTGATTATTTCACAAGTTGTCAGATTTTCCTCATAATTTTTGTAAAAAAAAAAAATGTAAATAAGCAACACATAAGAGGGAGTGCCATTGTACTGAATATCATCACAGCACTGATGATCATCCATGCTGATATTAAGCACAACAGCACAGCCTTGTGTGTGATATTGCTTCTGTACAACAGTTCCACAAATACCATTTATTATGAACAGATTATTACTTGTTTGTGTATTTGTTCATTTGTTTTGCTCCACGAACATATATCCTTCCACAACTGGTGGAACTAACTAACCTCTACTAGCGACGCTGGTGACCGACAGTTAGCGACTGAGAGTTTGGGTAATTAACAGGGTAATTATTCTTACCGGTACAGTGTAGCCAAAATGTGAGGAGAATGAACCATGGATGCGGTGGATAGTCATACAAGATTTACTTTATATTTAAACTTATTCCACTTTAAAAACTAACTTTTGGGTTCTTGGGTTAAATCCCAAATACAGTAGCATTAAAAGGAAAGCAGTAGGGTGTACAATCCCTTTTTCCACACAGGAAGTAGTGGTTGATCAGTGGTTAGAGACGGATTTGGGATTCAGCCTTGTGCTATAAGCTGGTTAAACTTGTAGCTCACATTAGCTAGGAACAAAACAACGTGGACAGTTTAGAGGCAATTCAGAAAAGCTTTAAAGTAATTATTAAGAAGACAAAGTGTTGTTTGAGATGACAACATTATGAGACATATTTCCTTGCTGAGAGTGACTGTGACTGGTTTGAATGTGGGTTTTGGCAGACAGTTACTCTCTCTTCCTTTTAGTACTGCGGACAATACTGACCCACTTCTCCCATCACACTTACTATAATTAATGATTATAAGAATACCTGTGATGCAGAGTGATACATATACTGTAGTTAAACGCACCAGAGCTGTTAATATCAATACTCATGGTACTCATGATGGCTTTTTGTCCAATCAGATTTCTCCATCAGAAATAACTATTGCATAATTTTCAATATATTTCCCTATTCCTAACTTATAAAATATTGTGTAACCTAGACCATTATATATTCATCAAGCTTTTAATTTGGTATCTTGATCTGTCATATAACTGAAATAATTTGAATGTTTTTCTCAGTCTAATGTCTTCTTCTGTAAGGAAAGCATGCACACAATTTAAAGGATAAGCCGACCAAGTGCTACTCAGCTGCTATGAGTGCAGCTCCATTTACAAAAGTTATAATAGTCTGGATAGAAAGGCTGGCATTTCTGTTGCCCATGTTGATTAGAAAAAGACCATCCAATCCCTTTCTAAATAAACATGTGTTTTAAAGTCCAAAACAACATTGGGCTAAAAAAAAAATGTGGACTGATGGTGCAAATATTTGTTTTCTGTAAATTGCAATATGATGATGTGAAAAATAGAAGAATTAGACAACATGAGAAGGAAAAAGAAACATTAAAATAATCATCTAGTAACGAAATATACTGTTTTAGGATTTTTTTTAAGTTTGAGAAAATTGTCCTGCAAACTCTATTGGCCATATTTGATACAATGTCTAAGTTTAGAGACAATTCAGATTATCTTTAAAATAGCACTCTGAAACCATAGTGGTCCACAATACAATGGTGATATAATAATAATAATAATAATAATAATAATAATAATGCAATTGCAGGAGTGAATAGGGGGCAGGGATGGTTAGGGTGTTGGACTGCCAACCAGGAGGTTGCCGGTTCGAGCCCTGACTCCGCCGGGTTGCCACTGTTGGACCCTTGAGGAAGCTCCTTTACCCCCCAAGTGCTCAGATACAATCGGGCGTCAAGTTGCCAACCAGACCCTGTAAATAAGAGCCACAGAAACAACGGGTATATATCCATTCCCGAAGAGGCCAGAGGGCGCGTAAACGGAACCACACAGGAGTAAATAGACAATTCACATCCATTCAAACTAATATTTATTTCATGCCAATTAAATTGATCAGAAGGTGTTGATTAATTGGCCTTAACAACAGCTCAAACATTAGTGCTGCTACAAGGCTAATCAAAGGCTTATATGGATATGCTCATTCTACTCATAATAAATGATATTTCCTATAGTAACAGGTTATCCAAGCATTTTCTCCATCCATTTGCTGTACCACATATCCTGTGTGTGGTCACAGGGGGTCTGGAGTCTATGCTAGGGCATGAGGCAGGGTACCTCTCCATGGACAGGTGCCTCTCCATTTCAGGGCACAAGCACACACACTCACACACACAATCTTACAATCGAGGAAAATTGGAAATGGCAATCAGACTATATTTGATGTCTTTGAACTGTCTGGGGTAACAGAATACCCAGAGCAAACTCACCAAACACAGGGAGGACAAGCAAAACACTAATACCATCAACAGGTGAGATTCAAACCCCCAAACCTGGAGGTCCGAGGCAACAGAGCTAACATGTATTCCACTGTGTCACCTCATAGTCTTTACCTAAGACTAATAGAAAATAGGTTAAAATGCTATTTAACGAAGCAAACGTCTTAATTATTGAATAAATTGATATGAACATTTATGTAAGGAGTCTCCAGTGTAAAAGGAAGGAGGTTATTACTTATTTCATATAAAAGAAAGCATCATTCAACAGAAAGTGAATATGTATTATCTCTGCAGTATTCAATAATAACTCTTCACTGTACGCTGTTCGAACGAGAGAGAGAGAGAGAGTGTGTGTGTTTGTGTGTGTGTGTGTGTTTGTGGTTACAATACCAAGACCCACGTGTATTGAAAATGAACCATGCCACTCTGTAAACAATCTTAATTAAAGCAGGCAGTGTAAGACTCACGCTGACCGTCACACTCTGTTTTTATCTATATGTTATGTTGTTATTTTCCATGCTAATTAGCTTTAATCCCTCTCTCTCCTTCTCTCTCTCTCTCTCTCTCTGATGAGGTGTCAGACTGTGTGTGAGAGAGAAAGGGAGCGAGAGAGAGTGAGAAAGAGAGAGTGTATGTGTGAGCAAGAGACAGTGTGGAGCACAATAGAAATCAGTGTAGGGAGTACAAGAGCATGTGTGTGTGTGTGTGTGTGTGTGTGTGTGAGTGTGTGTCATGGTCAGGGTTTCTATTGTCACTTAGTATAATGATAGCCCACAAGTGAACATCCTTTAATAAGCCAGGCCTGTGTGTAATAGTGGTGTTCAGTAATTGTCCTGAGAGACACAGAAAGAGGGAGAGAGGGAGAGAGAGTACTCGTCTCTCCATTTCCTCCACATACATACCCCACTGGGATTCTCTCGTCATATCTCTGACACTAGAAACGTGTTAACTAATGGCTAATTAAAACGCGTCATTAATGAATAGCTAATGTGACGAGATAAGGGAAGTCAGCTAAATTAAAACGTTTCCTGTTGTCCCTGACAGCGGTAACCAGAGGAATGCATTGTGGGTCGCTCACTGGAGCATGCCAGAGCTTCTGCTGGCACAGAGGAAGCGCCAACTTCCTGCCAAAGCAGGAAATGCTGTGCACTTGGTTAAAATACGTCACTACACAAATGTCCAATGTGTGAGGGAGATCTAAATAAGTAAATGCAATGGCCATTAAGAGTATTTGAAATCAACATTTAATTAATTTAATCTTCAAATTGGTTTGAGTGATCGCTGAGTGAAATTTGGAAATTCAGTATATATTTAAAAAAAAATTTTTAAATATGTACAAAACTTGTACAAACTCGTAAACAGTGGCAATCTGGCCATAATTACTTGAAAATAAGAAATAAACGAGGGTAGCTCAGTGGTTAGCTAGGTGTTTAACTACTGGTCAAAAGCAAGCCCTTATCCCTCATCTTAAATACAGTAAATGTAATGTAAAAACAAAAAGACATGTATCTTAAAAATACCTATATCTAGGTATCTAGGTAAAAGCATAGTAACTGCACTATCTATAACCAACAGAGTACTTTCTTTTCTATACCACTTATCCTGTACAGGGTTGCAGGAAGCCCCTGGATGCAATTTAGGAATGCAGTTAGTCTAATATTCATGACTGTGGGGCAAACCGTAGTACCTGGAGGAAACCCACCAAGCATGGGGAGAACATGCAAACTCCACTCCACAAACCTGGAGACTGGAGTCGAACACTCGACCCTAGAGGTGCAGGGCTACGATGATAACCAATACACCACTGGTGCACAGAACAGGTCTTTTAAATAAAGGATATCTTTAAAACATTATTTGGACAGTTGCTATGGATGGTACAATTACTATTTTTGCACAACCCAATGATAAAATCTTTCTCCAAATAAGTAAAGTAAATTTTTAACTTTTTTTTTCATGACATGAAACGCCACTGCAACTTGGCCTATTCTTCTCAAATTTCTTCTCAAAAAATGTTCCTTCCCTATTTATCACCATAGCTGCAAGTAAAACTTCTTACTATTATATCCAAGTATTAGCTTTAAAATAATCAACATGCATAAATTTGAAAAATCTAAAACTCTGATATACAATATATACAGCATAGTTTGCTGTTTGAGAAAGAAAAGTTTGAAAAAGTTATCTTCCTAGCTTGTTGCGAACAAAACGCAAAACACAAGGAGGTATAAAATTGCCCACTTCATCTGTTGGAATAGCTTCAATCAAAATCTAACCTATATTTTTATTTAATAGTGTAGATGACTGGTTCCGCTTTCTTTCCTCGGTTCAGTGCTTCTGTGACAACTGGTGATGCACATAAGGATGATATTAATTGTATGTCCATTGTTTTTTTTTTTAATTCTTGTCCCAAGAAAAGAGAACTTCTTCATAGTGATGGTGCTGGACAAAAATGATCAGCCATTCTTCTCTTGGTTTCTTCAGGTTAATTACAGTTCTTACAGCAACCATAATAAACATATTCTGTGATGATGTTCATGGGTACATGTCCCAAAAATTGTTCAAATCTTTTGCTCGATAAATCCAGGAATTAGGAGTACACCGAAAAAAATTTCTTACTAATTTCTTACTAATGCTGAAAAGAAAGGGGGAAAAAGTTTTAAAGCAGTTAAGTGTTAGCATGAGCATTGTTTGGGTAACAAGTTTAATTGGTTTAATTGGAAACTCATTTTCTCATTGTGATTGACCATATACATGCATCATCATTACATGTCATGATGCCATTATATATGAATTATTACGATTTGTCAAAATTGTGAAGAGATTTTCAGAAATTTTGTCAACCACTGAAAAATATCTTTAAAAAAAATAGATATATTGTCTGTAGGACATAAACATTCTGAAACAATTGGTGATCCATGGATTTTTGCTTTCTGTGAGGTAGGGAAAAAACTCTAACAGTAACTATCCATTATTAGTTTCTGGCTGGACTTAGATGATGAAGAACTGGGTGGATGACTATAGCTGTGGAATGATAGGTTGTAGTGGTGACAGATCTGTCAGTAGAAGCTGGTCTCAGAAAGTATAGACCTTAGAAAAATATGACAGTCAGTAAATATTTTGCCCTTGCTTTGTCCTTGTGAGGTCCTTTGGCTCATCTAGTCATTAGCCTTGACAAAGAATACCAGAGATTTCATTTAACAAATTATTCATGAGGTAATTTCAATGTGTTTCTTGGATGTTAAGAAGCAAACAAAATATAGAAATTATTAACATTGGAACTGAAGCTATGATTTAGGACTAGGCACTGGCATTAGAATCAGCATAAGCCATAGTGTAGCATGGTGTGGCTTTGTGATGAATCATAGTGTAAGTGCTGAACATAAAATGAGCATGGGACTGGGTGGCAGCTTGGCATGGGGGCTGAAACAGTGCTTGGTATGGGAGGTACAGGTGCACTTGGCATAGAAATTAGGTCGGAACTTGGCACAGTGGAACTGATGCTGGCCATACTAGAGCTTGGCGTGGGCACCAGGTTGTTGCTTGGCGCACTGAAACGCATGTACATAGGTATGAAGCTGAAACCTGACATGGGCATGGGGCTCCAACTTGGCATAGGCACTCAGCCAGGACTTGACACAGGAACTGGGCCAGGACATAAAAGTCTGATTTATGGACCTTTTGAGAGAGCTTGGCACCAACATGACACCCTTAAAGCTAGGGTGTGGAACAAACAGGATATCATCAAAGTTAGTGTGTGGTCGAAGCACAACATTCATGAAGCAAGGCAGTAAGGTAATGATATCACTGAAGCACGGTGTCTTTAAAACAAGCAGGTGCTGCAAACAGCACTGTACATCCTCAAAGTCTGGGGGGTTGGAGAGCATGGCTTGGGCAGAAAATATCTCCAGTAAAACAGGGTACATCTCAGGTTGAACAAGGCATGATTTAAACAGGACAGGGCATGATTTTTACTAATGTGGAAGGCTGTCTAGTTAGCCTGTGCAAAAACAAGGTTTGGCTTCAACTGAAACCTGGTATTGCAGGTTAACTTTACAAGGTACTGGAGGTTGACTTACACTGGCAGAGTAACCGTAAGTATGGCTTTGGAGGCCATCATGTTGACCATCAGGGTGTTCTGCAGGGAGCATGGCAAGGAGTAGAAGCATGGTTAGATCTTTAAGGTCTGCTGTCATAGTGTTGTATATAAAGCCTCGTCTTCTTTGTGATCTGTGCTGTAGGTCCTTGGTTGGTGCACAGGACTAAGAACTTCTCAATCTGACATCTCTGCACTCTGTGCAAACAAATTAGACACAATAAGGGGGTACCTTAGACATAACAAGGCCTGGCCCCCCAAGTCATGCTCAAGTCAAAAGGCTAAGTTGCCTAACCCTAAGCCTGTTGTCCTGTTGGAAATATGACAGTTGCAAATAGAAAGGCATTCAGCGTAAAACCTGTACCAGATCTTCCAGATATAATGATCCAATGTGGCAACCGCTGGGATAAAAGAGACAAAGCCCAAGGAATAAATAAGTAACTGTGTTTCTTTGTTTTGTGCTCTATTGTGCTTTGTTTTGTGCACAGTATAGTACATGCTCTGTGGTTCTGTACCCATCATTACCAAACCTTGATATCTGTTTTGTTTTCCTGGTTCTGATCTGACTTCTGTTTTTTTTTTAACTTGGCTCTGCCTGGCCTAATTTATGCTGTTTGTTGATTGCCTGACCATTGCTGTTCCGTGACTAAACATTGACCTTCATTTTTTTTAAAATGTTTGCCAAGATTAATAAAGTTCTTTTGAGCAGCACTTTTGTCCTCATCATCATTCCTGGCACTCACATGAACAGTTAGACAAACATATTTGTTCATAAAAATATTTTACTGTTTTTTTTTTTTTGTCCTTGGCCCTTTGCTCTCATGAGAACCTCTTAAAAAATTTATTTTATTTTCGGTAATGGGGTTAGGGCTTGATTATAATCAACTCAGTTGTATCTACATCAATAAACAAACGAGTGAAACCCCCAAAAATATATGTTTGTGTGTGTGTGTGTGTGTGTGTGTGTGTGTGTGTGTGTGTGTGTGTGTGTATTAGTTACCACAGTTCACACCTGTAGATTGAGTGTATGGATAGAGTGTCAGTGCCGGTCACATACATTTACTCTCCTCTTTGCTTTGGAATTGAGGTGTGTGTGTGTGTGTGTGTGTGTGTGTGTGTACTGAGGAACCTGTCTGCACTTGTACTGACTACCAGGATTGAAATGTCCCTACATGATAAGCATTATAAATAATGATAATAATAATAATAAGAAGAAGAAGAAGAAGAAGAAGAAGAAGAAAGAAAGAAAGAAAACAAATAGGAGACTGAGCCTCATTAATGAGCAATGTAAAAATAATATAAATGAACAAAACAAAGCTTGACTAAATTAAAATTTGACAAAAAAATTTAAGTAGTCTAGACTTTTGTAAATAATTTAGTAAAACTGTTTATATAAATACCAGAGGCATAATAATGACTACAGATTACAGTTGTAATGGTATAAATTGATTTTTTGATACCTAAGAGATGAATATACTTCCAATAACAACCTAATTGTGATTGGCAGTAGTTTGTTTCTTCAATTACAGTTTCTCTTAAAAAAGCAAAGCTACTGAATGCTTTTCACCTAAAAGGAGAAAGAATTTTGCTGAGAACTCTCATTTTTGTTGTGTGTGATTTAATAAAGACAAGATTTTTTTTTTCATCGTAACTGTAATTCATGTTACATTCAGTGGGGTATCACTAATAGAAGAGTTCTAATAGAAGCACTAATAGAATACTTTGTTGTGTAGATGATGATTTAAAAAAATGATGTCAGTTTTGCTTAGCAAACAACTTTTTTAGCATTAATAACAGATTTTAGCAACATGCTAATATGATTATGTTTCAGCTATGTTAATTAAGGGATTAAAGGTGCCAGGACATGCTCTTATTACAAAAAATACCAAACTGGGTTTTGTAATTCTGTCTGATGAGTTTTTTTCCACTAAGATTGCATTGGTCTGCATTAAACATGTGGCGGCATGGTGGATTAGTGGTTAGCACTGTTGCCTTGCACCTCCAGAGTCAGGGTTCGATTCCCACCTCAGGTCTGTATGCATGGATTTTGTATATTCTCCCCGTGCTTGTTGGATTTCCTCCCACAGTCCAAAGACTTGCAGGTTAGGATAACTGGCATTCCCAAATTGCCCATAGTGTTTGAATGTGAGTATGTGTGTGAGCCCTGCAATGGATTGGCACTCCGTCCAAGATATATTAATAATTTATTATTATTATAATAAACAAGTAAATTGTCATGTTTAAAAATGAAAATGGAGATAAATTTGATAAAATTTTAAGTAAAAGGATTTGCCATAACAGTCATTGTACTTTTTCAATGTTCTACAGTATGTTGTCTTAGATTTTTAGATGTGAAGTGCCAACAGAGCTTAACATCTATGAATTAAACGTTACTTTAAAACATTAATGCATTGGAACAAATGCATTAATGCTTCATAAATCTGTAATTTGCCATTCAGCCAGCACTATTCTCAAACCCAATCTTTTATATAAAATTAGCAAGCACCTTCTGATCAGATTTAGGAAATCAGGTTTAGGAATTAAAAAGTGTTACAGTATAATCACAGTTACAGTACATCACTCTCTCAATACTACCAGGTCAGTTGGTGTGTCCATATACAGTAGTTGCTTTAGCGTTAATACATGCTAATTGTTCTGAATAGACACTGATTAATGTCACGTTAAAACAGTGAAAGCTCATGGCATGTGGGGAAAGCAAGCGCTGGTCACCTCATTTAACAACGGCCCTCTGACCCGGATCCTGCGCATATATTACAAATCCTCCTTAATGGTAGGGTTAAAAGCCTGGCAGTCTGCCTTACTACTGCCAGCTCAGCAGTTTCAGAGGACATCCAAGCCATTGCTCAACGTCGAGCCCACACACACACTCTCTCGGCGTTAGTCATGACAGATGGGTCTGGGCGGGAGAAAGCGAAAACTCATACCTGTAAATAAAACGAGGGCAGGCTTACACACCGAGTCACTTCGTTCTTTAGTTACTGCTCCGTTAATCTGTCTGTGTGTCTCTCCATCTTTCTCACTCACGCATTCAGACAGCTGTACGAGTAGGCTTTTGCACAGTGTGTGTTTAGAAAAATTCAGAAATTTGAAAATCAGTAGAGGTAATAGAGTTTTATTTTTAAGAAGGACAATTCTGTATCGTAAACAAAAACCACATTGGTTGAATTAGAATCAGCTTGATACTGAAACACACTTACTTGCTTCTTGAGCATCCATGGAAAACAGAAATTAGAAACACAGTCAAACCAGGAGAGAAAAAAAGAAGCAGTCCACTAACATCTATATATTATTGAGGTAAGTCCAATGTACTGTGTAATTATTTTTAGGAACAAGATGGTACCCACCGAGACATTTCCAGTAAAGTTGGATAAGTTCTAGTCACACAGTATATAGTGCCATATAAACACCACGAGTAGTTAATTATTATGACAAGTGACATGACAGGTAAAGACCTCTAAAATGTCTGGCGGGTTCTCTGGTTAAATAAGTAACAATGTGGTTATATACTGTAGAAAGACACACATAAGGTCCCTAATATAATCAGATGCACTGGGTAAAACAATACATCGGATGATGCAGTGCAGCATGATTTGTCACTATCCTGAAGTTGATTATTTTACAACAACCGCACATCCCAAAGTGCTTTATTCGTCTTATTAACACAGAATAATGAAAGAACAACACATGGTCATGGAAGGTGTTCTAAATAAACATCTCCTTATAGGAAAACTTACCATATCAGTATTTGCGTACATGTTTTTATTTGATTTTTTATTTTTTTTTTACATTTATCACTAAAAAGCAAGTCAGAGATGATACTACAGACAGAATAATGTATTAGAACAGGCACATTGATGTAACCTTGTGATGTGCAGTGCAGCTGGAGCTACAGTTAGGACTGCTTTTGAAAAAGATTAATCATCTGACCCAACATTTACAATTCATGACAATTAAATAAAATAATTTTTTTGTAATTTTGTAAGATTGTGTAATTTGTCCTGCTTTTTCAATATTTAAAAAAAGTTTCTTTCAGGGGTTTAAGGTCTACCCAAAACACTCTGTACCACACAAGAAGTATTAAAGAAATTTGTCAGTTAAAAAAAAATTGTAAGACGCACCTAAAACTCAAAGAAAACTGGGTTAAAGATTTGCCCGGATAATTATCTAAAGACAAAATAAGCAGTGTGAAAGTGAACACTGTCCACAACACCGTGTCAGCTGAGTGTGATTGACGCCGCTGTTTGATCAGTGAATCTGACGGCCTTTGTCTATGCCCCCCCGCTGTGTCCGATCCATACACACCTGCTCAGCACTCTGAGGGGTCAAAGGTCACCCTGAGTGTCGGTGCCTCTTCGCGTTAATCTCTTCCTCAGCACGCCGCATCCTCCAGACAGATATTAAATCACAGCCGATGCACCTGAAGTGCTGTCGCTTCATTCATATTTCATCTGCTTCAAATTTAATAGCGCAGCACTTTTTAGCCTGATGTATTTATTAAGCACTCGGAGCGGAAGAGAAATTCAGTTTGCAGGGGTTGGAGGTGAAAAAGAAATGAAAAAAAAAAAAGCTTGACAAGTTTATGGAGTAAGCACAATGGCAAAACGTTAGCCGAGCAGCTTGTATGTGTGAGCCAGAGTATTACGCTAGGCTAGACTCGACTTCCTTTAAGTTGGCGTAGACCTGAAACCTTCTTTAATCAGGAAGGCCATACAAGAGAAATTGTAAACATTTATGCAAAGGCTACATAATTAGATCACAAGATTATGGATTATGTCACCACTCCTGGTTACATCGTTACATCTTCATTTACCACGTAATGAGAAAATGGAAAACAATATTTTGCCAATGTGCTGTTTTCACAAACCTGTTCACACTGACAGTGGCAGCATGCACATTAAGGCTCGTTCAGGACTCGCTCAAAGTTCTTAAGGGTGGGTAGCTCAGTGGTTAAAGTATTGGACTACTGATCAGAAGGTCACCAGTTCAAACCCCAGCACCACCATGTTGCCATTGTTGTGCCCTTGAATGCTCAGCTTCAAGGCCCTCAATGCTCTGATGCATAATGAGACAAAAGTAAGTGAGTTGCTCTGGATAATGGGTTCTGCCAAGTCCTGTAATGAAATGTAATGTGAGCATCAGGATTATTCCAAAAAGTGCAAAATCTGACAACAAGAATGCAAATAGCTTGGCCATAGGGCTGTTTGTCTTTCCTAAAGTTTAAAAATGTTATCTGATTAAGTGTGCCAAAGTTATACACACTCAGCTGTGTAAGATTGTTTCCATCATACAATATATTTTCATTTTCATTGGAGTTCTGAAAGCTTCAGACAATGGAAATTTCACAAAAAAAATCTGATCAAATTGCATTTTAAGGCTAATTTTTAACATTGTGTTTATTAAATGCAATTCATATTATGTGTGGTTTTACAGTATAATAGTGAGTGTTAGAGTAATCTCTACCAGAAGTACTGTAATTCCTCGAATAGTAGACCTAGTGATAACCAATTTTTATTTATAAATAATAATAATGATAATAATAATAATAATAATAATAATAATAATAATAATGCATACTTTTTATCTATTTATTGGTTCAAAATATTGACTGGCTAGATTCAATACATATATATTTTTAAATAGATAATGGATGATTTTCTCTCCGTCCTGAACCGTTAAGCATTTTGTAATACAAACAGCATCTAATGTGTTTTCCTCACAAGATGGTGACGTCAATCCAAAATGCAACTCGACATAATATAACCTACACCTTTTACACCCTTAATCAAAAGGTATAGCTTACAACTAAATGTATGATTGCATTGTGTATCATTGTTATTTAAAAGTATAGTGTATATGATGTATAAATTCCTGCCTGTGCCTCAAAATACTGCGCTTGGGAGCATAAGGCTATACTCATCTTACTTGACAACTATCCAGTGGAAACTGAAGATTGCTGAGGGATTACTCAGGGTAAGACTTCTATAAAAAAAAATAAAAAAAAAACACTTATGGTTCTCTCCCTTTAGCTACATCTCTGTTCAGATGTGTCCTCACGCTGATGGAGTAATTCTCCACCAGCCCCCCGCCCCCTGCCCAGCATTTTATCTTTATCCTTCACACTTTCACTGCCAGCTAGTCATCTAGTAATGAGTTATAGCTAAGGGTCTGTGTGAAAGAGAGCAAAAAAAGAGAGAGCAAGAGAGAGACAGAGAGAAAGAGACCAGAACTCCTGTGAACAACATCGCTGTATTTCCTTTGACTTTGGAAACGGTTCAGAAATTGCTCTATAAATTGCAGCTGTCCAGCACTATCACAAAAAAAAGTTGAGACTTAACAAATGATTAAGATCAGGATTAGGTTTAAGGTCAGTTTCAAACATAACTGAGATAAGTGTGTATTTTACACAAATGCATGCATTTCAGGCCATGAATTTATGTCAATATTTACGCTGTGTGTTCAGACATGGGTTAGGCACTTTCTGATCAGCTCATTCAGATTATGTAAATTACCTGCATGTGTTCACACCTCTTTGGTTGCCAGATTTTTCCTGAGTAGAATTGTCCATGGTTATGTTTTTAATAGCACAAGTACTTGTCTTTAAGCCAGAAAAAAAAAATCAGTCTATGGAAAATGCAGACTGAAGAAGCAGATTGTGTTTGTTTGTGTGTTTGTTTTTCTGTCAAATATAATATGATGTAACATAAAAGCGAGGCACAAAAGAAAAAAAAAATATGATAGCATACAGTAATGTGCAAAAGTCTTGAACGACCCTAATTTCTTCATATTTTGCTTGCAAAGAATCAAACTTTCTTGTATTTTACCCTGTCCAAGGTGTACCCCATCACATGCGTTACAGTAAGTCTCCTGGGTTAGGCTCCAGACCCCCCACGAACCTGTATGCAGGATAAAGCGGTACAGACGATGACTGAGTGAATGTGTGCTGACAGATAGTTTTGTGCACAGCTCAAGTTATACATTAAAGTGAGGTCACAAAATCATAATGTGTATCTGGCATGTGGACTTATTGAATAGAAATATTTTTTTTTTATTAATGTCTTATTGACATTTTTGACATTGGTCTCAAATTGCTTTGGATCATTTCTTTACAGCAAATGAGTGTCAGAGTAAAACATTGTAGTGTACTGGACTTAGTGTTTGAAACAAATTCCACGTTTATGTGCAAATTCCATGTAACTGTCCAAGAAGCACTCAAGGCAATAATTATGACTGCAATCTGAATACTGATATGCACATTTTCAGCAATAAATCCTCACCACTTTGTTCCATCGTGTTCCCCAGACATTTGTCATAATGTGTAATAGTAACAACAATACATTTATTGGTCATTGCATATTTAATGAGGAACAAGCAAGAGAATGGAAGAGTAAATGTGCACATCGAGTCAGTTCCTCAGTTACTGCCAGCACAAAATTAGCAATCAATTGGGCACTTACATCTGACACCTCATAACTGGAATACTCAAAAGTTACTGAGATATCATATTGACATGTCATTCAGGTAATATCATAACAACCAGCATCGCATGGTTTTAGTGTTTATAGTTGAGTTGAATTAACATGAAAGGATTTAAGTTACAGAGCAATTTGCATGAGAATAGCTTAAAGACATCCTAATAGGGTTCAGATTGAATATCACCTCTGTCAGCTTGTGTGTGTGTGTTTGTGTGTAGTGTAGTGAAGACCTTGTAGTTAAAATGGGTATTAATAGCCCCTGTACACAAAACACTTAAAACTCTCAATAGTACTATTACGGCTGTTACAGTGGTAGAGACCTCCCACACACACACACACACACACACACACACACACACACACACACAAACAAAACTTAATCAATTTGCATTCATAGAGAAACCAAAACTCACACCTTCATACGATGAGATCCGGCAGAACGCAGTGTTTGAAAAAATCTGGATAACAACGCATCCACAGGAACAGACAGCAGCTGATATAACGGAGGGAACCTGATAATTCAATTCGCACAGTACGCACAGATATAGATACAGAAGCCGTGCATCATTTGGCTTGTGTGAAAAAAGTGCTACTGCTGTTTGCCACTGCTGGACCTTGATTCTGCTCACATGAGCACAGTGCAACTGCAATACTGGATATTTCATATTTACATAATTCCATCAACCCACCCTATCTCTTCATTTCTCTCGATCCGTAGACACCTGTGAGAAATTTGAGCTAGAATTTTCCCTGCTGGTCACCAGGATTAGTTTTTTTTTTCTCTCACTTTGTCAATTAATCTCTTCAGCAGCTGTGTAAATCATGCAGTGATACACAAATTCTTTTACTGAATTGAAAGCAGAGCAAAACATCCACTGTGTGCATGCATGTCTGTCTTTTCTTTGGAATTTTGTGAGAATTGTACAATGATGACTACTTCATCAACTTCTCCATAAAACCATGGACACATTTTCTTTAGACGAGAGCATGTCAAGTTAACAAGCACATTGTTATTATATAATATAATATTAAAAGCGTGAATTAATAGCATGAGAAAAACAGTCTACAAACATATTACAATTTCATGACAATGATTTAGTATTTTGAACTTGACCTGTGTGTGTATTTGTGTGTGAACCCTAAATGCAGATCAAGTGCTATTTTATAAGCTGACAAATAATTATGGTGGAAGTCATATTATAAAATTAAGAGAAAATTTACAGTAATTAATGTGATAATTAATGATACAATGAGGACTAACCATGCAGTCTCTTTAATGCAAATTTTTATCCCCTGATTTTTTCAGACCGTTTTAAGCCAGCAGGCTAAATACCCATCTTGGACACGTCCAATCAGGAAAAATCTGGCAACCTTGGAAGACTGAACTGCAGGTTCACAGATGTACCTACTATGAAAGGTCCACCAAGAATATCAATTTTGAAATGAAATCCCTTTCTCTGAATGTTAACAAATCTCTCTATACAGAGGAACCGTGGATTACGAGCATAATTCGTTCCGGAAGTGGGCTCGTATTTCAAAACGCTCGTAAACCAAAAGGAATTTTCCCATAAGACATAATAGAAACTTAAATTATTCGTTCCACAGCCCAAAAAAAGAAATACATAAAAATAATTAACACAAAATATAAAGTAAAAATAAAACAA
>JAOVVA010000012.1:1223305-1257621 GCA_028565275.1 Leiocassis micropogon | reverse complement strand
TGTGTGTGTGTGTGTGTGTGTGTGTGTGTGTGTGTGTGAGTGTGTGTGTGTGTGTATGAGTGTGAGTGTGTGTGTGTATGTGTGTGTGTGTTTGAGCACCAGTGCAGACAAAAAAGAGAGGGTTGGGATGGGTATAGGAAGCCTGAAGAGATGTAAGAAGAGGTGTGGTTATTAATTTCCAGCCTGCACCAGCAACCAACTGCCTTAATGAAAATGGCCACAAGCGAAGACAAATGGCTTGTAAAGAGCCACCATTTAGATGCAGTCGGGGTCCCAACCTCAATAGTGACTAATATCATCCCTGCCTTTAAAAAAAAAAAAAAAAAAAAAAACCACTTGTATCGTTGGATGCTTTCTTCTATCTCCCTTTTCTCGTTCCTCTTCTTCTTTCTCATCCATGACGTCCCAATGAATTGTGCTGAGGTCGGAGTTCAAGGCTTGCAGAGAATTATCTTGATTTATGCGTTTGTTGGACTGGTATTGTAGCAAGCGTTCCGATGGCCGCCGGGCTTCTCCTGGGCCTTTATGGTTCCCCTGCGACGCGTCTGGAGAAATGGGCTTACGCCGCTTGCGCCATTTTTCTTGCCTCGCTCGGCCGAAGGTGTATGATATATCTCTAAAGTGCCTAATAAGTTTCTGAAAAACGTGTTTTTAAAACAAATTGGTTCAGATGTTTTATGAGGCCCACACACCGGAGCAGCCGAGCGAGAGTGAAGCAGAGAGAAATAGATAAATAGAGAGAGTGAAAGGGAGAGGGGGAGAGTGAGGTGGGGAAGGTGAAGCCAGAGCAAGGTATTTTCTTCTTAGGGGATTGGAGTTTGACAGCAAAGCACACTACAGGCGCATTGTAAACCTACACAATGGCAGCTACTTTTAAGGTTGAACATTTTTCACCTTTATTGAGCTCTGTTGAGCTGTATTGATTGATGGGCAGGATCCATGTGTTCCCGGAACAAATAAAGAAACATACATCTGTTTTAACTGTGTATCTATCCCAACAGATCAACCTACCTTTATAAAGATATACAGAAATAGATTTATTTTATTTTTTTGCCATGGAGTCATGCGTTTTCAAATTTCAAAATGAAGTAATAGTCTCAATTTGAATGTAAAACATTTATGTCTATTTGTGTGTGTATTTTTCTGAAAGTGTGTTTGTTACACTGGATATGACAGCATGTCTCATTAATGTAAAACTTTCTTACTTTGTTTTGGTTGTTTGAATTATATGGTAAGCTAATGTAAGTATGAGTCGTTCAGTAAAGAGTTTTTATAAATGGTTAAAAGATTAAAGCTAAAAATAAGCTGATCAGCTTAAATGTAATCAGTGATATTATTATTATTTCAGGTTGAAGCCCATGTACATGTCTGTCTGTACGGTATAACTTATTAATACAAAGACATAAAATTCTGTAAGTTTGAGTATCTTTAGTATTGTTGTTTAGTATTGTATGTAAAGTTCTACTTACTCTATTCTGCAGAGAGTAAATCATTGATGAGAAATCCAAAAAGTCGATCATATAAAGATTAAGTTTTGTCTTAAAATGACTCCAGCGCGTTAAAATTTCACTTACACCACTTCAGCACTGGTATTTCAGCAGTGGGAATATGACCTAATCCCAGTAAAAAATATACAGTTTAGATTTACTAATTAATATCTATTGGTGCAGGTGTTTGTTTATGTTGCGCAAGTATCTTATTAGTAGTTTATTTTAAAGTAGATTATTAACTCCAGCATATCACTGTTCATTGAACTTAACATTTTAATTTCACTTATGGTGCATTGATCTGTCTATTCATCTTTGAAGGTTTAGTTTTCATAGTGCACTTGCCTTTTGTTTTGGAGTAAGCCATGTTGTGTCACGCATTTGCGTTTATTAAGGATTTTGGCGACTTGTAGGTGCGTTACTGTCGTTTCTTGTGTCTTCCGCATACCCCATGTATACACAGTAAACTATGGCGTTGATTGGCTCTGTTAAGTGATGCATATAGCCACGCCCACCTTGAGACAAAAAGTGGTAAATGAGTAAAAAAAAAAAATTTTTAAACATTAAATGCTGTGACATAATCTGGCACAAAACTGATCATAACGTCACTTCTACCCAACATTTTGGTTTCATTTACGGTGCACTTTTAACTTTAGGCAAATACCGAAGGACTGGCAATGTTTTATAAAATTCTGTCCAGTCAGTTTTGGGTGATGCTGTGACAAATTCTGGCTGAACTGACAGACAGAAAATTTACTGAAACTGGTTTTGGGTCCTCCAATGTATGCAATGTAAAGTTATCATTGAAAAAGCGAGTTCTGACCAATGTACAGACAAAAAACATTTATTTTATTTACACAGATACTAGCTCTTTTGGAAGATTAGCAAAGCTGGCTAACTGTTCTAGCTCTCTAGAGGCATCAACTAGCTCACTATCTCCTTTCCTACCTACCCTTGTTTTATCTCAATACACATTTAATAGGAGGCTTTTTATCACATGATTAAAAAAAACTATTTTCCATGTTTGCACTAATTGCAAAAATAACTAGAAAAACATAGGTCTACAAATTCCATGCAGTTAGTCCGAGAAATGATCCAGTGATTTGAATTTTTGAATGTACAATGAACTATACAAAATCATACATAATTCACAGAAAATTGAGAAATCTTAAATTCAAGTATTTGCTTGTTGCCTTGTCATTTGCTCACTTGATATTGTCACTAAAAAGACTGAAATATTGCAAACATTGTTTATTTATCATGTTCTAAATATTAAACAGAAAGACTGATCTAACAAGTGCGGCTCTGGCTTCATTTCCGACACTTATCTAAAATGGTAGGCGAGACCATTTTTCATTAGTTCAGCTTTCCCACTGTACCTCTTCATGCTCCGTTGACTTGGTTAATCATCCCTGTCACAAAATAGATGATCTGTAATAAAGGCCAGTGTTACCATCTATATTTTAGAGATCAGGAGTGTCTTATACATGCACTGTGGTCCTATAGTGCTACATAAATATAGATTGTGCAGGAAACTGCTGTACAAAGTCATAAAGATATGAATGAGAGTGTGCTAAACAATGAGAGAAATACCTATGGCATCAGGCACTGTTAGTGCATCACCTTACCAGAGACAATCTCTGTTGATTTCTATGTGCAGAGCTTTCATTTGCTTCAGTATTTAGCATGATATCGTATTGATTGTTCAACTTGTTCATATAATTAATTCTACTTAAAATCTTATACGTGACTCATAGTCCTTATCTTCAAGGTACAGTAAATCAAGAGGCGTATGTTTTAGGTAGAGAAATGCATAACTACTCAAAAAGTTCTTCATGCTTACTCTCTTCTTACTCTTTTATTTATTAACATTCCTGATAAAGCTTTCCACACATCCTTAATTTCTCAACCAGCTTTATGAGGCGGCTTTCACCCAGGAGGGTTTTTCAAAAAAATTCCCAAATACATCATGCTTTTCTCTTTGCAGTGCAATTGCATGTATGGTTATTATCCACTCCACGATCCCCCTTTCCCACTCCCAATTTTTACAATATATAGTATCACAAAATATAATTGCTTCTATACCCCATAGATACACTGTCTGCATGTAAATATTGCCTTTGTCTGAGGCAATTTATTTGATTTAATTCAGATTGTTTGCTATAAAATATTTTTGCTATGTAAAATATTTTTAAGCTAGACATACTGTTTTCTCCACTGCTTTAGATAATGTTTATAGAGCAACATGGGGCAGCGTCAATCCTGCCATAATGTGCCTTTATTAATGGCCAGATTGGCCAATTGATGTAAAAACAACTCTGTTGTACTAAATGGGGCAGTGAATGCTCTGAACCTTGAGAATGGTAAGAAAATGAATATATCATTTTGTCTGTGAAATGGTAACACTTTTAAAAGCTCTGGTTGAATAGCTAATAATGTTGGGTTTTCACTGTCTACTTACAGTACTGTGCAAAAGTCTTGAGCCTCCCCTCATTTCTCCACGTATAATTTAATTCAGTTATGAAGGTTAAATGAAAGAAAAGGGTTGAAATGTTATATTACAAAAAGCTGCAAAGTGCTTAAAGATACAATTTTTTAAATCATATGTTCATATAACAACCTCAGTAGCAACCTCATTTCCCCTCTTGTCTGTTCCAACCACTCAGCATTCAATTACATCAAATTTTTTGAGCAACGATGTTTTCAATTTTAAGTGAACAGAACTATCAGTTTTTGAGTTTGTTGTACTCATTCATATTAATCATTCTTTATTTGCATTAATGAGTAGCCTAACTCATACTATTTAATAGTAATTATAATTAGTTGTTGCAAATCAAAGAAATTGTTGTTGGTCTTTCGCCTGCTCCCAGCAATTAGTCGCCACAGTGGACCATCCAGTCCGCACACAAGCTTGGCACAGGTTTTACACCAGATGCCTTTTCTGACACAACCTTCTCATTTTATCTGGGCTCGGGACAGGCTCTTCATCCAGCTGTTGGGAATCAAACCCAGGCCTTTTGCATGGCAGGGGAAACACCTACCACTACGCCACCAGTGCCCTATTGCCATCATGACGTCAGACACAAAATCGCTAGTCTGAAAGATTTTAAGTTGGTGGAACTTTAAGGTGACAGTTACTGTTACTTACAGTAAGTATTTGCAGATACTTAAAATATCAAATTTGTCAGCTAACTTGAAAAGTGTCATTTCTACAAACATAAATACCAAAAAGTTCTAAATACTCATCAAGGTCTATTAATTTGGACTATTTGTAATTATTTAAGTTAACAGTACTCAATATGTTTAATTACTTTGAGCATTAGGGTTTACAGTGTACTAATCACCGGCCTGATCATCTGCTGTCATCATCTGCCCCTGTTTCTCACTGCCTTAAATAATTCATAGGTCACTGTGTGGCTTAACAAAGAATGTATATTCATTTAAAACTGGTCAGGCACTGGACTGAAAATGAGAGAAGAAAAAGAGGGCCGAAGACAATCCTTCAGGAAGCCTGGAGAATCTCGAGTCTGCATTAAAAAATACAAGAAAGTATTTGAAAGCAAAATATAAAGTATTTTGCTAAACATTTGTTCTCTGTGCCATAACCTGACTGGAATGTTTAAGTATTTGTAAGATAAATCTGCAAATATATAACAATTTAATAATAATAAAAAAATAATAATAATAAAAATTATTTAAATGATCCCTGTAAAACTTATAAAAAGCTCTAACCTTAAAAAGCTCTTGTTTGAATTCTTAGAAATTTCTCACAAATTGTGTATAAAACAATGAGAAGCCATAAGGGAGAAAAAGCACCATGTGGGTACCATACTATGGGTTCCACAATGCCAGTGATGCATAATTCTGCTACACAAAGAATGATAAAGTAAACGCAAAAGTAAAAGTGGAAAGTGATTCAGAATGATGTCAGGTGTAAAAGAAGAAATTTATCAGTTAGAAAGGGGCATCCTGCAGGCATGGCAGATTAACTAATGCTGCCTGTGAGTGTTCTCCAAGGGGTCGTGGAATCATCATTCATCCCGACTTGTATGCCTTTTTATCTAAAAGGTTCTATGTAATTTTAATTTTGGATTTAGAGCAACTCAGACACATTTAATTGCTCCCAAAGCCCACCCCACCCCCACAGAAAAAAATGAACTGAAAACCATTCAAATGACTCTAGTGAAGATTAAAAATAAGATACTGGAAAATACACATTTTATTTTATTAGTTCAGCTGTGCATAGAGGAACATGGAGATGACTGTCATCTTGGCCACTGTGTGTAAAAGTTTTCATGGTACGGGTGATAAGAATGACTAAAGATAATTGTGCGCACCCATTATCCAGTAGCGTGAAGATAGCAATATAGCAGCTCACCTTGCACTCTGATAATTGACCACTTTAAATTTCTTTAAAAAAAAACAGTAATTACCACATTAAGGAATCAGGGCTAGTGAAGAGAAAAAGAGGATACCATCAGAGTCGAAGGTAAGTGGCCATTTAAAGTCAATTATTTAAACATGTATAAAGCATGTTAATAAATACTGGACAACAGATGAATATTGGAATCTTGTATATATTGGCATGGCAGTATCTACCATCAGATGGGAAGGTGTTAATTAATTTGGTATAACATGTTCATATCGTCATTCTAAAATGTTTGCAAAATAACAAATAATTTTTTTCTAACAATGACATGTAAGTTTTCTTTGAAGAAAATATGTCCAGCACCATCCATACACATCATTACGTATTGCATTATTATGCAAACAATTATATAAAATTAAATTTTAGAATGAGTGAAAGAAAACAAATATATGTTGTGTGTGTGTTGTAACAGTAAGAAGTAAAGGTGTAGACAGACAAACAGACAAACAAAGGTGTTGTTTATTTTATTAACTTTAAAAAGTGAGAAAAAAGTGAAGCTGGTGAGTAAATGTCTATTGTAAGCTACTATAACTATAAGTGTTTTGCAAACATTCCACAACCTTACAGGTAACAATAAATGGATGGAGGTTCACTGTGCAATTCATTCATTAAATACAAAAAATATATAAAACTGTTGAGGGTGACTAGAAATATAACTCAGTGAGACATGCTGCTATTGGAAAATAATCAACTTTGCTATAACAGTAGTAATGCCACTTCAGTAATGCCACATCACACGACACCTTCGTTTTTGTACAGTATAATGTCATGCCATGTTTTATTTTATTGCTTTACTAATACAGTTGTGCCAATCTTTTGTACCCTGGAGATGTGCCTACAAGTGCTGTTTAAGAGCCTCTGATTTCTGTTTTCTGCAACATTGTGCAACAGAATAATTCAGTTTTAAAGCTCAGCTGGATTATGATGAAAAGCTTTACTGCGTTATGGGGAGATAAACAATATAGAAATAATAATGTTGTCCTGGTTGCTGCTCCATGGACTTAAGCTCAAAGCTGTCTTGGTTTAATATGGGCCAGAACAAGAAAATGTTTCTCATGCTAAGGCAAATTAACTATCGAAATAAAGAGAGTTGAATTATATATATATATATATATATACAATATATACAATATATGCAATATATACAGTATATATAGACCGTTAACTTAAATAAAAATAATAATAAATAAATAAATAAATAAAATCTTTGGAAGTTATCTGTACTTGTTTGTAACCATAAAACAGTGTTAACAGCTGTTGTCTGCACATCTCTCTCTCTCCCTTTCAATTCAATTCTCTCAGCATGACATATATGTCTCTGTTTATGTCATACTTAAAACGAGTGCACATGTTGGATTTATCATTGCGCGAAGCCTATATCTTTTTTTTATGAACCATATAGGCGTGCACTGTCAGGGATATCCATGTGCAGATGTGTATTCTGGCTGCAGTGGTGACATCGTGACATGAAAATGGATTTGTCTATGTTGTAAAGGCATAGAGGAGAGCGGGAGGGATTATAGGAGAATGTATGGGCGTCTTAACAAGACAGCTACCCAGAATGCCCTACCTGGCCTCACTGGCCCCTCCATCTACAAAACCAGTACAGGCAAGGGGATGGCCGAGGGGGGCACACTCCTTATTTTTCTCTTAAAAGTGTTCTGACAAGCTCCGTTTGCCTCTGTCTTTGAGAGTGGCTGGTGTGTTTGGGAGGACAGTGAGAGGAAAAAAGGGAGGATAGAAGAACAACATAGAGAGAGAGAGAGAGAGAGAGAGAGAGAGAGAGAGAGAGAGAGAGATTGTGGCTTTAGTGCTTATGAAGTGTGGTGTGTGTCTGTTGGCACAATAAGAGCCAGGGTGAATGACGCTGACTCAGCACCTCTGTATGGATTTTCATTTCATCTTTTCACTCACCACACACACACACACACACACACACACACATACACACTCTACATGTCAGCTTCTCCCTGCCCGCGGTTCGAGCAGCTGAGGGAACGATTGGCCCCCAACGAAATGAAGTTCCCTCTCTGCAAATCTAATATTTTCCCCAGAAATTTATGGAGAGCATTAAATTTTCCCTGCCACATAATATCTACACCGCAGCGGCTCTAAAGGAATAAGGCCTACGAAGCGAAAGACAAATTGAGTTTGTGTATGTGGACTCTGACCTGGCGATGAGAGAAGAAAACAGATTCCACTGCTCCCAGTTCCCTGCACTGAGAAGACTCTTTCATTGCACTTGTTCACTTGTTCTAGGGGGAGCATTTGATGTAATTTCTCTCTCGCTCGTTCTCACTCTCTCTCTCTGGCTCTTGCTCTGAAAAAGACAAACCATTTAGCTGTACTAAGAAATACACAATACGAACAGTTTGGGGGTGTGAGGGTGGGAGTGTTAAACTGAGTTCTTTAAGCTTTAAAGGTTTCTTAAATGGGATGATCCTTAAGGATAATAATTTTGAACATTTAGTTGAATGCAAGTAACTATAAAGCAGCTTTAATAGTTGTAAGGTAAGCAAGAAACCTTTTTTTTCGCTCAGGTAATAATTATTATTCATAAAGTCAACAGATTGAGAGATCATCTTAAAAACAAAAAAATAACTATATGTGAACTCCTGTTTTTAACATCCTGCTTAATTTGTTATTCAAAGTATACACCTAACACAATTACACATAATTGTTGTCTCTTAATGACTACACTTGATGCTGAATTAATTAGTACAACCCTCAATGTGTTACATGTTGTCATGGTCACTTCTTTCAGCAAACAATAATCATTGGTCTTAGTCAGTGTTATTATGTGTTATTAAGGACATACTTAATGAATGCAACCTAAGTGCACTACTGTGAAGTATTAGTTTAGAATTGGAAAGTACACTGTATGAGCTCCATAACAATTGGACAGTTTTCACTCTACTGTATACTTCATAGCAGTAGTAGATATACAGTAGTTTGGTTCATTTCAGAGAAGAAAAAAAAATTGTGCTTACTTTCACTTTATTCCACCTAACACCCAGCAGCAGGTCATGTATAATAAAGCAATATCACACAAGAGGGAGTGCTGTTGTATGGAATATCAGTACAGCTGTGATGCAATCATAGGCACCAGAGTGCGGCCCCAGCTTCAAAGATATGGCAGCCATGCTACTGTAATATTCCGTACATCAGCACAACCTCGATTCTTGCTGGTCTTTCGGCTGCTCCAGGTCGCCCCAGCAGAAGATCCGATCCGCACACAAATCGGCAGAGGTTTTACACAGGATGCCCTTCCTGATGTAACCCTCGCGTTTTATCCGGGCTTGGCACTGGCACTGCATCCAGTGACTGGGGTTTTTATGATTTAGGTTTTAGGTGATTTATTTGTTTATTTGTAACCAGTTATTTTACTGTGCCAACATATATCATTCTGTGAGCTGGCAACTGACAGTTAGTGTAATTAACAGGAGTGAAGATAATGTTCACTGGTCCTATGTAGCCAATAAGTGAGGAGAATGCACCATGGAGGTGATGGACAGTCCTGAAAAACAGAAAATCAGATTTACTTTATAACTTTAGGTTTCCAATGTTAAATTACAAATAGTGTTAAATGGAAATCTGGCGCACTAGGGTGTACAATCCCTTGTTCCACGCACCAAGTAGTGCCCTTGATTAGGGGTTAGAGAGGGATTTGGGATTCAGCCTTGTGTTAGAAGCTAGTTAGCTTTGAAGCTTGTGCTAGCCGGTAAAATAATAACACTAGGGTGACCAAGCGTCCTCTTTTGCCCGGACATGTCCACTTTTTACATCCTGTCAGGGGCGTCCTGGCGGGTTTTATAAATTCACAAAAATGTCCGGCTTTTTCATAGGACCATTACGCGTGTACGTAAATTTACTGTCGTTTTGCACACGATACTAGGGTACTACTTTTTTGCGCGACGTAATTACCGGGAGGCTGCCTTGTGGGTAGGTCTGTGCCGCGTGCGCAAACACACAGACACAGACAGGGAGCAGTGCAGACAGGAATCAGAGCAGAGAGCGGAGCAGTATAGCAGGGAAAATGCCGAAGCGTAAGTGCAGCTTCACCGATGAAATGCAAAGAAAATTTCCCACATTATAGCGTTACTTTCTGATAAAAGTAACTAGTTAGAGTACTTTTCCGTTGCAGAAAATGAAAACTCCTTTGTAATTCGTCATGCATGTTGTTTTAGTCAAGACCTTTATAATTATTCTACCATCATCACTCACATGGGAAGTTTGGCCCATAATCTGTTAACTACTAATACCCCTATCTCACCTACACGGTTTCGCGCGGTGGCCGTAAGTACTGTACGGTTCATCATGATTCACCGCGCGTTTTGGCGCTGTGATTGCGTTTTCATATTTCCGCACGTCGGTCCTCGCATAGTCAAACCGCATAGGTGAGATAGGGGTATAACAGCAGGAATAACAGAGGGGGTTCAGGGCTTGTAGGACGACTTTCACATACACACACACACTAACGGATTGGGAATGACTGCTGTCTGGCTCACGGATTACGTAAATTATCTGAATAACGGACAATTTATGAAAAATAACTAAATAACTAAGTAACTGAGTACTTATATGGCGGATCTAACGCGGTAGATTACTTGTTACATCAAAAAAGCAATCCAAGTACTCTAACACGTTAGGTCCGCCATATGAGTACTCAGTTACTTAGTTATTTCGTTATTTTTCATAAATTACACCCAACACTGGTGATGAAGTTGTAACAGAACATGTTCTGACATTGGAAAGTCTCCAGCGTGGAAGGCTTTTCAGATTTCTGAAAATATGACGAATTATATTTTAGTAACTTCAACTGAGAGAAAAGAGAGAAGGGAAAACCCTCAGCTCAGTGTTTTATTAGTTATAATATGCTTATACATGAATAATATTTATTTAAATTTAAGTGGGAAATAATTCTGCATAAATGCTGCTTTTGTTACACAAATGTAATTAAGTAGATAATTATTTACTGTTAATAAAAAGAGATTTATTGCAGGTGGTTAACTTGTTTATACAGTATATACATAATTATAACTTGTTAAATAATTTATTTATTAACTAAGTGCATAATTAAGTACATAGGACTATAGACTACAGTTTAAATCCACTAAGACCTGAACAGCTCACTCGTTTCCAGTCTAAAACCGAGAGATAAGGCTTTGTTCTGTACTGTACTGGAGGCCAGTGATTGAATTACGATGCGTCCCCTGCGACTAAGCACCTGTAATTAAACTGTAATTCAAGATTACATTATTAACCGGTAGGTTTTATTACCACGCATCCCCCTGTAACCTCACCTCAGCTAATACATCCTTATCAAAAACGAAAATGATTTCAAAAGTAAAAGCGCCCTCATTGTTCTCTGCAATATGATCTTCACTAATGGGAGGGGATCTAATTGCGATCTTATCAGAGACGGTCGGTGGGGAATGATTGTTAATAGGTAGCTGTGGTTAGTTTATGATAAGCTAATGAGAAGGAAGGCCTGAAGCCGAGCACGAAAGCAAACTTCCACACAGCTGTGGCAAATTTTCATGAATGTATACACTTGTAATGCTCTCATTTTCCCTAGAAATGCTTGAGCACTTTAGTCTAAATTATGTTTCTTCTTTCTGTTCGCTAAAAACACAAAAACAGAAAGTGAAAAAAGTGCAGGTCTTAATGAAGCTGGAATTTGTTGAAATATTCTGTTAACTCATGCTTTATGCTAGTTGTACTTGTGGCGTTCACAGATAATGTTGTTTGCTGACAGTAATGGCTGTGGGATTGGTTTGTCTCTACCTAAAAACAGTGAAGCAACAGTGCTTCTCTCATCTCCTCATCTGTACACTCTGTTTAAACAGATCAGCTTCCAAAAGGAAAAAAATAATTAATAAATAAATTGAAGCACCAACATCTAACCAGTCAAGACAACAAAGATAAAAGTGTCAGATCTTGCTTGTCAATCATGCTGCCTGTCCATCCAGGAAGCATTCAGCATTTAGCATTCCGACGTTCTGGTGTGCGAACCATGTGAGTGTTTTAGAGATATTTATTCAGAAGAAACTGTGAAACATGAGGCTGTAACTAAAAAATCTTAAAACATCAAGCTTCAGCTTATTTGCCTAAATCCTTAGTTAAATACTGTAGCTTGAAGTTTTCTACGTTTCACAATGCATTTGCACAATGCACAATGCAGACACCCTGATCCAGAGCGACTTACATTTTTTATCTCATTATACATCTAAGCAATTAAGGGCCTTGCTCAGGGGCCAAACAATGGCAATTTGGTGGTTGTGGGATTCGAACCTGGGACTTTCCAATGCCTTAACCATTAAGGATTATTTATTCAAAATAAGTCATGGACATTTATTGAGTCATGGACATTTTAACAGCCTGTATCTGTTTGCAACCTTTGCTGATTCTGTTTATGTTTGTTTTACTAAGGCATGTACCTTCTGATGTTAATACTACCATGTTAAAACTATATATACAGTATATAGGTCCAAAGACATGCAGATTAGGATAATTGCCATTCCCAATTGCCTGTAGTGTGTGAATGAGTGTGTGCTCTGTGATGGATTGGCACCCTGTTCAGGGTGTACCCTGCCACGTGCATGAAGTCTCCTGAGATAGACCCCAGGCTTCCTGCGACTCTGTACAGGGCGAGTGGTATCGAAAATGAATGAATCACATGTTCATCTTATAAATCTGTTCCGACATATAACTCAAAGTGTCAACTCAATCAGGAGCATAAATTTCTTCGTACCTGCATTTCACAAAATCAGCATTTTAAATTACACAGTACTAACAAAAGTGGTGACAGGGTCAATGTTCCAAATAATAAGCATTCAATACCGCTAAAGACAGTCATCCTGACAGTTCTCTATTCATTCAACCAGTTTTTTTAACCCATCAAAAAAGGTCAGTTGTGATTATCGGGTCAATGAGAATAAAACAAATGGAATGCACATTGGTGATGAATTATTTGTTGCACTTGCTGTATTGAAATAGAAAAGGCTTCTTTTTTTTTGTTTTGTTTTAACAAGTTGCATCACTGAAATGCACAAAGTGGACCTGATTAGTATAAGGAAGAAGTGGATTATACCCTCTAACAGCTATGCAAAGAAAGTGTAGAGCTTACATAATGCCTGACTACATTTAATTGCTTGAGTGGAAATGCAGTAAGTTGAGACTGTCGCTTGTTTGCAGTTTGAATATGTATGGCACACTTCCAAGAAGATTGCCGCTCCTCAGTGATGCCAGCGCTTCATGCAGCTTCCAGCCAGCAAAGTTAGAGTTTTGTGTCTAACTCCGTTCATCTCACCTGCTTTGTACCTTTGTGTGCTGCACTGCTGGTGAACCTGTGCAAACCCGTGGGCATGTGAGTATAGGACGGTGGCGAGGAGCGCGCTGTTGCACCGTTTTTATTTTTTAATTTTTTTTAGCCACTACGGCGAGGAAGACAGGGAGCGGTGTTATGCAATTAGCAATTACACGTCCGCATATTACTGTCTTTCTGCCATATGCTTTTATTTATAAATGCAGGCCTGTCCTCCTACGGTCCCCTGCTGGGAGCACAGGCAGAGACGGAGCAGTGAGTGGCTCACAGCCAGCTGGTGAGAACCGTGCCAGAGCGAATGGACACACTCTCCCTCCTTCTCTCTATCCCTCTCCCTCTCCCTTCCTCTGTGCCAGTCTCTTTCACTGTTTCTCCATACCTCCATTGCTTTTTTTTACTCTACTTGCTACTCCTTTTCTCACTCCCTATTTCACTTGTCTGTTTTTACTTTGTCTGCCTCCCTCTCTCATGCACAAAACATTTCATTTATTTATCTTCAGTAACTATATTTTCATCCTAGTCAGACCTGAACCTATCCCAAGAACACTGAGAATACACCCTGAATGGGACATCCGTCAATATTCCCACCTAGGGGGCAGTTTATCATAGCTCATTTATCTGCTGGAATGCATTTGGGAGGTGAGCAGAAACCAGAGAACCTAGAGGAAACCCAAAGTGGAAACATGCTCCCAACTGTACCACCATGCTGCTGCCTTTCTAAATATTGGTAAAATGTCACAGAAACTGCATTGTATTATCTGAATATAGTACAGTACATACACTCACCAGTCTATAAATTAGGAACATCTGCTCATTCATGTCATTATTATCTCATGCGGCAGCAGCACACTCACTCATTCAATCATCGTCTATACCACTTTATCCTGTATACAGGGTCATGGGGGGCCTGGAGCCTATCCCAGGAGACTCAAGGCAGGGTACTCCCTGGACAGGGTGCCAATCCCTTGCAGGGCACACACATACACACACTCATTCACACATTACTTGCAATTTGGAAATGCCATTTAGCCTAATCTTCATGTCTTTAGACTGTTGGAGGAAACCAGAGTACCCAGAGGAAATCCAGCAAGCACAGGGAGAACATGCAAACTCCATGCACACAGAGACAGGAATCGAACCTGGGCCGGGTGTTGAACCTGGACCCTGGAGGTACAATACAAAAAACATGCATTATAGGTAAAGCTTACATGGAACATCAGAAAAAATATGTGCTCTTAGTGACTTTGACCGTGGCATGGATCCACACACCTGTCAGCCAAGAAAAAAAAAATCTCATGCTACACTGAACACAGGATAACCAATATTGGACTACTGATCATTTGAAAAACAGCATCTGCTCTGATGAATCTCGATTTGGAATTAACAGCATGAAACCGTGGAATCAACCTGCTTCGTGTCAACAGTCCAGGCTGGTTTAGGTGACATTATGGTGTGTGGAATGTTTACTGGCCTTACATTACATTTAATACCAGTCAAGCATGATTTTAGTGTTACCCATTTCAAATCCCATATCTGTCAGCCATGTGTGTACTTTTTTGATCCCAATTAACACACATTATAATGGCTATTTCCAACTTTCAGAGCATCCCAACAGTTACAAAGTGTAACCAGATCTGAATCAGATAGGTGCCCTCAGGATGGGGTAGAATTGGAGGTATATATGTGCAGATTTACAGCAGTCATGGAACATATAGAAACATGGAAACATGTTTCAAGTCCAGCACTTGAACACACCATGAACAGTTGAAGCTGGTTTGAGAGGAAAGTAGATCCAGTATTAATATTCTGTATATTGTGTATGATCCAGTATCATAATATGCGTGTATATTGAAGGTATAGTACGACATTTTGCAGGAAGTTAGCTAAATTTAACTGTTTGGAAAAAAACAACCCGATTAACAGACATGTCGAGACAACTCTGTGTCCAGATTGGCTGAATAGTTATGGACAACATTACTTCTTTTAAAGCTTGAGGTGACACAGAGACTAGAATTTGCCTTTTGACAAATATTTAAATATCTGGTGCCAGAATTGGAAAAATAAATGATTAGCCTGACCAAATACACTGGCTGGCCGAAACATTAGTCACACATTCTAAGATTTCATTCAATTACTTTTAGCTTTGACAATTTGTCAATTACCACTCTTTCACAATTTGATTCCTGGAATATTCCATCAGGAAAGAAAAACTCCGCTGATGTGATAACCTGGTCATTCAGTATATATTCAGGTCATCAGCTGACTTTAACAGCCACATACTGTAACAGTTGCTCAGAGTGTAGACCTGACCAACTGATCAACCCCAGATCATAACAATGCCTCCAGAGGCTTGTACAGTGCTAACTCATCAGACCACATGATATTTTTCCATTGCTCTAAAGTCCAATCTTTACACTTCCTACCAAACTGAAGCTTGATTTTTTTTTTCTGATTAGGTTTTCTTTTGGTCACATAGCTGTTTAGTCCCAATCCTGTGAGTTCTCATGCGTATGTAAATGCTCTTACTTTCATTACAGTTTTTTTGCAACTTCACCAAGTATTTAAAATCTCCATTCATCTCGTTTTGTTTTCTGACCACATTTTTCCACAAAGTTCAGTTCAGCACTATCCTTTCAGGTTTTGATAATGTGTTGAAGGGTTCTTTACCCAATTCCAGTCATTTCAAATCTCCTTAGTTGTTTTCTTTGCTTGACGAAACCCAATAACGTGAACCTTTTTAAATGGCATTGTGTTTGGCCAGGCAGTGTATAACGCATTATCTATATAATACAAGTTATCTTTTGACCTACCTTTAACATGAATCTACTATTTGGGTTTTTGACATCATAAATTGACCACAGCATCTGCTTTCGGAAAGGCAGAGCTGAATCTATGCATCTGCTTAGCTTTCACTAAAAGCTGAAAAATAATCAGACCTTTGACCTTCACAATAATAACATCACTGGCTTCTAAATCAGAGGAAACAAAGAGGGAATGTGTGCAAGTGAGTAAAGGAAATGAGGAGAGAGAGAGAGAGAGAGAGAGAGAGATGAAGAAGAAGAAAAGAAGACAGAAGTGAGAAAGCAGACAGAGGTTTCCCACTTTGTAGCTCTGCAGTGGCAGTGTTGAGTGAATTGATCTTTTTATGGTTTCTGCCAGTAACAGAGCCACAAGCAAGCTGGATAAAAAGCTTTTCCCTCTGAGCATTGATTGATGAGAACCTGTTGCCAAACAGAAAGAAAAAGAAGAGAGATCTGGGTATAATGGGTATAAATAAGACATTAACCGTATTTTATCAGTATTTGCATGACACACAGAAGCAAGAGATTCAACTTTTTTTTCAGTTTTCAATTAAACTAGCAATAAAGCCTCATTCATTACGTCAGATCTGATTTGAATTTCGGCACAGTGCTGCGGTCAAGAATATTCGATTAATAAGTCAACTGATGAAAACAAAATTATTACATTATGCATTTATATGTGTGTTTGTAGGAATGTTTGATATAGTGTTGTCTGATTGCTGGCTAGGTGACAGTAAGCATGTCAAATGATCAGAAGTGCTAAAACGAAGTAGTTTATTCTCTGGATGTGAAACAGCAGAAACTGTAATTTCAAACTAAAAAAGGATGAACTGTTGTTTATTATTGCAGTAAAAAGTGGTACAAGAGGTATAGGAGCACACCAACACATTCTAGGCTACTTCTTGCTTAATCAACACCTTCTGGCCAATTACATTATAGCACTCAAGCTTTGTGAGTAAGGGTTATAATTGTTGAGTGTTGCAGCTAGCTATAAAATAGGACTCTCTGTGATATATTGCTCTACCTAAAGCGAAATCCATATGTTGAATTAAACCAGAAAATAATGCTTAAAAGTAATTATGATACACCTGTCATCAATGAAGTGATGAACCATGGATAAAGCTCAACTGTCTTTTCGTCATGCCATAATCTTAACATCTTCTTGGTTTTTAATGCCAAAGCCCCAAAAGCCCATCTATTTTCCAACAGAAAAGCCATTGTAGCAGTGAAAAATGACAATGCTGCACACAATAGAAAGGTATCCGAACTCCCAGTGCATCACAGCTTGCTGTGTATGGGGCTTAGCAGCCAAAAGGATCAAGGTTGATGACCGGCCTTCAAATTCCCCGGATCTCAATCTGACTGAGCATCCATGGGATGTGCAGGACAAGCAAGTCCTATTAATGGACCCTTCCTTCCTACAAGTCCTACCTTCTGCACCCAAAGGATCTGCTGCTAACATACTAGTGCCAGATACCACAGCACATCCCCAGAGGTCTTGTGGAGTCACGCCGGAGCTGCCCTGGTGGTACAAGGGGAAACTAAAACCTAGATGGTTTAATGTCAATGGTTTTACTGTTATGGCCGATTGATGTATATACTCACTGTATAAGTCATATAACCAGTTTGTTTGTTTTTTTTGTTTGCTTGCTTGTTTGTTTGTTTGTTTGTTTGTTTGTTTAGGTCATTGATTTTGTCTATGAGAGTTTAGCCTCGGGTCAAATCTAATTAATGACCCCCTGGCTAAATTGTAACAATCACATCTTTAACCTTTCAAGGAACTTAAAATAGTTCACCCCCTTGTGCATCCCTTAACAATCCCTAACTCCGTTCCTTCTTTAACCTGCTTCCATTTGTCCCTTCTCCTATTGAGAAGAGAAAGGCTTGTTTAAGCCTCTGTTCTACTCCTGCGTGTTGTGTGGAAGGCTGCACGTGAGTGTGTGCTATGCACTCTGTTTGCAGAATATACCAAAATTTTGTTGGACTGTGCGTGAGAATGATAACAGTCTCTTTGTGAGTGTGTGTGTGTGTGTGTGTGTGTGTGTGTGTGTGTGTGAGAGAGAGAGATTTTCAGACTGTACATGGCTTAATATTTCATAGCGACACATTTTTCATTACTCATTCGCAGATTTCTGTTTATGAAATCTGCGTCTTGCAAAATATGGTTGAAAAGTTCAACGCTTCCCTGCTGCTTTCTGTTGCAGTGAACTGTTGTGCTTCCTGCATATGAATATAGTGTACACACATAAATATGTAGCTCTCCTGCATACGTATGCTGGGTTAATTAGAGAGAGGCGCTTCCCTCGCTCCTTTTCCTCTCCCAGGTCTGTCAACATTACCTCATCGCCTCCCCCCCACCCGTTGCACTCGTGTGGGAACCGTGGCCCTCTCTCCATGGAATAAAAGCAGGGATGCATTCCGCAACAAAGGGGTCGGAGGGGGTCCTAATTCCCAGGCAACGATATAAATCGTGCCACTGCCGAAGGCTGAGGAGGAAGAGGATGGCAGCCACCCCTTGTCTGGAAGAGTGAGAGAAAAGAGAGGGGGAAAAAATCGAAAGGGAGAAAAATGACTGAAAAGTCATGAAAGGGCATGGAGGATTCAGAGCGCACAAGGGCAGGGGGCTTTTTTTGTTGTTACGGAGAGAGTGGCAGGGAAAGGGATGGAAGACGAGAAAACAAAAAGAACAGGTCATTCGCAGAGCTGGAGGTCAACCCGGGATGAATTGGGGGGGACACGCTCAGGGTGCGGTCATTCACAAGCAAGCAAGTCAAAACTGTCCAGCAGGAGGGAGGAGAAGCACAAACCTGGTGCGGAAATTCTACGTTTATGATGTTCAACATGGATAGGCATTTTTATTTGTTTTGTCCATGAATGTAGACTACAATGGATGGAAACAATGTGTCTGGGGGACAAACATGTTTTCCTTAGGAGAAGTCAGAAGTGAGAAGTTCATGAGATTGAGAACTAAGCCCACATGGCTGTTTTATTCAGCCCAGTGTGTGTGTGTGTGTGTGTGTGTGTGGGTGTGTGTGTGTATGTGTGTGTATGTGTGAAAGAGAGTAAGTGAGTGAGTGTGCAGATAATTGGAGCGCTGTCTTATCTAGTGGCTCTGACACGGTGGAGAGAGGGTCACAAGCAGCCGAGCGGCAGTGAGAACACAAGCTCAACAGTTACCAATCATTTCAAACCCCAGCAAAAAAAAAGAAAGAGAGCGAGAGAGACACTAAAGAAAGGCATTGTGGGCCGTCTCTCTCTGAGGGTCATGGCCTGCCGGGGTTCAAAGGGCCGCCCTGACCTGCTGCTATAGGCTGGAATAATAGAGCTTAGAGGCCAAGGCCCAGCACAATTAGAGCTATTTCACCCTCCCACACATACACACACACACACACACACACACAGTCTTTGACACTGAAACACTACAGCACATATACGATGAAACTTGCATTCAGCTACATACAGAACATCTTCCCACAGTGGCCATGTATAATAATGATGTGTGGGAAAAAGTAAGTGATATTGTTAATAAGCACTAATCATAACTGAACATGTTAACACCTAAAGAAAAACAAAAGCTGTTTCATGCATTTTTTTTACCTCTCCTGATTATTATCACCTGTTTTTTTTTGTGTGTTTTTTTTGTCTTGACGTCATTATTTACAGGATAAATTGCACCTGTTTTCCCAGTTGCTGTCTTAATCCTTATGTGTACTAAACTATTACATGCATTTCTTTTGGTCACAAAGTCCCAGAAAATAAAGAACAAAATATATGTGAGTAAATAAAAGAAGTAAGTAAATGCAGTAATTCATTCTTTTTTTATTTTATTTATGTAATGCATTTATTATTTGCTTTATTTATCTTACTCTGTTTGTTGGTTTGTTTTATTCATTCATTTACTTATTTTATCTTTATTTTATTAATTTTTTTATTTATTTCCTGCCCACGATGGTGTAGTATTTAGCACTATGATCCCTCACCACCAGGGTCAAGGGTTCAATTTCAGGATTGGGTGTGTGTGTCTATGCTCTCCTCATGCTTGGTAGGTTTCCTTCAGTAGGTATATATTTTTTGGTATTTTAGTCCATCCACGTGCCATCTGGCACACTTTGCGATGGCTACTCCCCACCTACAGGATATATCCATCGTTTCTCTGGCAGTTACTTACTTCTGTGCCAGCCCGATGACCGATTGTCATTCATACAGTAGGGGCAATTTGGGAACGGCAAGTTACCTAACCTCCTAATCCTCAGGACTCCAGGCCTTATGTGACCCTGTACAGGATAAGCAGTATTAAGCATAATGATGAGGATATAAATAAATCAATAAATAAATAAATAAATGAACGGACAAGAATGTAGAGTAACCTATTTATGTACATTTACAGTATGTACCCCATTATCATTTTCAAAGGCAAGAGGTAAGGGTTTGTCAATGTGCAATCAGACACATTGTGTACTAAATGCTCCCCGACCCCTGGAGTATCCGTTGTTCCTGTGGCAGTTTCTCACGATAGTCGAGTATTAAAGAACCTTGCTCTGGGGCCCAACAGTGGCAGCTCAGTGGCACTGGGGCTCAAACCAGGGACCTTCTGTTCAGTAGTCCAGCATTGAGCTACCCCAGCCTCATCACTTTCAAAAGACAACCCAATAGTAGCAGTAGTAGCAGCAGTAGTAGTTATCCTTTCTCTTCCACCCCAAAGACAGCTAAAAACCTATTATTTTTTATTATTATCTGTTATTTTTATTGTTGTTATATTATCGCTGCATGTTTATTTTATTTATTTTCTTTGGTTTTTACTTTCACTGGAGAGCAGGGCTTCATTTTGCTTCCAGCAGCTCTCGTGGTCACTGATTCTATGGAATGCAATTAGGAAGCCTAAATGAACTGGTAATAGAGAACCTGGGCTCCAAATCAGGGTTGCTGTAGCAACAGCAGCTCGCGGCACCACATCCGGTAGTTTTGTCACTTTATCTGCAAAATGCACAATCGAGCTCGAAAATCAGTGCTCTGGTGGGAGAGAAACAGCTGTGCATTTGCTTTTCTCTCTCTATGTCTCTCTCTCTTTTATTTCTCTCTCTCTCTCCAAATAATATTGTTCATGATCTTGCAAAGCATCTCCGCTTGCCCTCAGTAAAAGATGTGTGTGAGTGTGTGCTGGAATAAAGGCGCAAGGAACAGAGTCGACTCAGAGGCAGAGGAGGTTATCAGTGTGTGTGGGAGTTCCTTTGGTCGTGTCTGACGCAGCCGTCAGAAAGAACCTGAACTTTCTCCGAGACACAGAACCCCTGTGCGGAAACATCACATCTACAGCAAGCTACCGGAGTTGATCCTGAAATCCTTGTGCTTGACTGAAGTTTTCTGTATATAGAAAACAGAAGTAGCTACTGCACAAGGTTCAGACTGCTCTGTTTGCTGCTGGACATGGGTGGAAAAGCCAGGAGTCATGTTTGCATTGCAAATGGCTCATAATTCTTCAAATTGCTGACTTTAGACAGTTGTGCTTCTCGCCCCGGGTGCTCCGTCACATTTACAGATGAGTCTAATGTCTTTCAGATTTGCTCAGATGCACCACACGCACAGTTGGCTGAGGTGAAAATGACTTGAGTGGAGACAGAACACTGTGGGCTGCAGGCGTCCGTGATTGCTCTGACCTGTGGGGTGACCTGTGGAGCGCACGATTGCTTTGCGCTGTGGGGTTTTCATCCTGACCAGCAGTCGCTTAGGCGAACAAAAGTACACGCACAATATGAGCCGAGCATGCAGGTGGCGAACGAAGCCACAACTGTAAAGTTGCCAAGATGTTATCGGGTATCCAGCATGCACAGCTTATGGCACACATATGTTCTGCAAGATTTCCTCCAAATAGGGTGAATGCATGACTCAGGGAAAGAGCTTTATCTCTTACAGAATGCAACCCCAACTACCTTGCAAAAGAGTTAAATATGTCCAATAAATCACATTTGTTTTAATATATATATATATATACATACATATATATATACTGTATATATATATATATATATATATATATATATATAGTGATTTCCCAAAAAAAATCACTAGAAAACCTTCATTGTAGTTAAAAAAGACTTTAAAGAAATGTTCACTTTATTGGCAGGTAAAGAAAATATGCCATTTATTACCTGTTTTCTGTTGCCTGATACTTATCAAGTGTCAACCCAACAGATTGCTGCCCATGGATTTAAAGAAAGGAAAAAAAAAAAAAAAAAAACAGGGGGAGCGTATGTGCTAAATTTCACGCTCTTAACTGGGCTGTGCTTCAGACAAATTGTTGAAGTAAAAAAAAAAAAACATATGTGAAAATAACACCTGTTATTGGCGTGAGAGTGAGCGTGTGCCAAGTTCCTGTTGACTAACAGAAGCTGCCAGGGCTCAGGGAAATCATGGGGTGCAGGTTCCCTTATTCTGTATTAGTCGTGCTCCAGACCGTGTGACCAGCAGTGCTGATACAATCCGGCCAAATCTGCTGTTTACACCGGTCCGCTTTACTGTAATGTGGCTTGCTTAATGGGCGAAAAGAATGGGAAGTGTGTCCAGGACGGCTTCTGGTCCTTGGCTTTCGTCCCTGGCTCTCGCATGGCAGTAACGCTGGTGGCAGGTGGCTGCCTACCTGCAGGTAGGAGAGGAAAAAAAGAGGGGGAAAGTATAAGATAGAGAAAACAGGTTCTGTTGCTAAGCTAGAGCCAGGAGCCTCTGCCAAGCACGGCTGTCAGCCTGAGAAGGGTTTTAGTGAAGACAGAGAGAGAGAGAGAGAGAGAGAGAGAGAGAGAGCGTGTATGTGCATCAGACTACTTGATTACCACAGTAACAGCCCAGTCACCCAATCCAACCGTATCAGGAAATCCAGCTCTGTATTTCATGCTGTTGCTTCCTGTTTAGGTGTGCATTCTAGCTAATAGCTTCAGGTTATGACCGAGGGGAGAAATTAAAAGTAATCCACATGCCGTGCATAAATTTAAAGTGTATTAGTGTACTTGAGTGCCCTTTAAGGACTTTGTTTTGGAAATTAGAAAAGAAACCTAAGTGGTAGCCTTCAATTATGGACTATGGACCTTATGATCACACTGGCAAGCAACAAGTTACTTGTTTTGCTTGTCGTGACTATACAGTATATAGCTTATAGAGCAGACAAAAGCACAAATGTAAAATAATTCATTAATCCGTGTGAAAATTAATTGTTGGATTTGCATACTAAGTGCCAGGCTTTATACGAGCCTTGCTAGTAAGTTAACAAATCAAGCTAACAGTACTAGCTATATTATACACATTAAACCCCATCACACTAAGGCATGTTCCCACTATAGTCAAAAAATTGGGTGAACACAGTAAGAACACCTACAACTTATGTTAAGTAGAAACTGGTACAGTTGTAGCATTGTCTCCCTTGACATAGACATGGACATGTTAAAAAAAAAAAAAAAAGCCTGGTGAGGAAATGGATGAAGCAAGACACAGCAAGGATGTATTACCATCGGAATTGACCCGTTAACAAAGTAACTAATATCTCTTAGGGATTTCATCAACATACTACACTTAATGGCACGGACAGGATAGACTGGATGGTGTTCTGACTGAGTTATCATTGGATGTCACTGTGTTGTTGCTATGCGGTCAGGCACTGTAGGTCCAGGCCATTCTGTAGAAGACATATTAAGTTCATGTTATGTTCTTCTGGTGCTTTCCATGTTTATGGCACGCATGCAGGAGGTTATATGTCATGTTCGGAGAATGATGTAAGGCACTGCCCGTGTCGCGGCATTTATACCAACCTGCCCGACGTAATGACAACATAGTATACAGGTAATAAGTGCCTAAGAAAGAGCGTGATGCGATCTGATTGGTCTTGGTTTGATGTGGTTTGATCTCATTGGACTTGTTGAGCGCATGGTCATGTAACTGATAGGAAACTTGTGACAATATATTAGATGCAGGAACGTGGTTAAGTACTAAGAACTGAGCACATTTTTCCATGTCTATACTTTTAGGACATTCATGATCTTTGTTGCGATACGACAGAGCCTTAACATCTGCATGCTGCTGAATTTGAATCTATTTTTTCATATATATCTCTATATAGTACATTTAAAGGTGCATAAGGTGTAAGATTAAGATCAATTTACTTTCTAATGGTTAGGTGAGTTTGGCATTTGATTGGTTATTTAGTGTGAATGGGGAGGATTAAGTACATTAAGCTAAATATTTTCACTTGATGATTGGTTTTATTCTTGATAATGTTCTTTACAATATTTTTCAACCGAATAATAATGCCACTTGGGTCAGTTACAGCCAGTGGTAATTAACACACAAGCACACTTCTAGATAAAAAAAACAACGGACATACACGCACATACACACAGACACAAACAGTTGACAGGTTTGAAATGATTTACACAGGACAAGAAGGCAGATGGCAGCCAAAATCTCCCTTTTCTCTCCATCTCTGAGTGCATTAGGGCAATCTTCTCACAAGATTTAAGAATGAATCTGGTTTACTGCATGTAATTACGACTGTAATCATTTTGGATTCCAAGACAGCTGATACTAAGGGGAGAGACGAGAATGCAGGTATTGGACAGGGAGATGTAGAGAGAGAGAGAGAAAGAGAGAGAGAGAGAGGACACACTGTACCTAGGGAGGGAGAGAGAGTGAAGATCAGCCATTCTTCACTTTGGCCAGGGGCTGGTAAATAATGAATGTGTGGCAGACAGAGTAGCAGTTTGAAATGTAAATGTGACCATGTGTGTGTAAGAGTGTGCGAGAGAGAGTGTGTGTGTATTTGTCGCTGTCTTGGCTGGGAATGCACTGGGAATGGAGATAGCTCAAGGGCTATAAACAGGCATAAAACAGACTATGGAAAATGACTACACACACACACACACACACACACACACACATAAAGAGAGAGAAAGAGAGAGAGAGAGAGAAAGAGAGAGAGAGATACAAATCTAACGGATCAGCTCTTGTCTAATTAATGCATTTTCTAATTTCTAGCCTGAAATGTTTTACCCTTTTACTGTAAGAGACATCTGAAGGACAAGCTGTGACAGCGAGCATGTCTTTTCTTGGTTACTGGATCTCCTTGTTCACTTTTTCGAAGAACACAGCGAGAGAGAGGTGCTACACATTTGCATATTATATATAGGGCTGTACTTTCATGATCGTAACGCAAGTGCAAAAATGAGGCATAAGCAGGTCATATTTTCGTCACCATCACTACAGGCTAACCTTGCAAAGAACTGCAGAGTTGGGGGGAAATGGGCGGAGTTATAATGTGGGAGACGAGTGTGTATAATATTACACGGTACGATTAAATTCTGGATGTAGACTTTATTAGATTCTGATATTATATGGAGGTGCAAATAATAAGCTGGCTTGTTTTCTGTCTTTTTTGTGCACATTTTGTGAGAACCTGTTGATTTTCTTACCACTTATTGATTTATACAAGCTAATCTCTTGTATCTCTCTAGACAAGCATGTCTCTATAATTGATTTTGGTGAACTTCTTTTATTTTTATAATTAATTTAATTAGTCATTCCATTTTGATTCACTTTTACTACTCATACCTGGCCCAGGGTTTGGCAGCATGGTGGCACTATGGCCCATAGTCTGGCCTTGCACCTCCCAGGGTCAAACTGGGGTTTGCATGTTCTCCCCTTGTTTGGTGGTTTTCTGGGTCCTCTGTTTTCTTCCCACAATCTAATAGTGGATTCTCACCCTGTCCAGGTTGCACTATGCGTAGTGCCCATGAATTTCACATGTTCTCTGTACACTTTTGTGGGTTTTCTCTGGGTGATCTAGTTCCCTATAGTAACTCATATAGCATGCGGTCCTCAGCAATGTAACCCTACCAGTGTCTCAAATATATGTGACCTGACATATCAAATATTGTAAAATATTAGTATTAGTCATACAGGTTATCACACAGGTTACTTTTGCAGTTTGGTTATTAGAGCACAGTAGTTGAAATCAAATTTAAAATTTCGGCAATAATTGGTTGATAAACAGCTTAGTTTCCTGATTCTTTTAATTTTAAAGATTTTAATTATAAACATTGTTTTAAACACTATCCAATTTTATTTATCTATTTTTTTGCTTATATTGAAAACCTACATTTTCAAGTTATTTTTACGGGTGGCAGGAAAATCCTGTTGTCAAAATGTGGCTGAGGGTTCGCTCTTTCATACTGCATCACAAATTTTTCTTTTTAATATTGTAAAAAATAGGATATCAGAAATGACACATTAATAATCTTGGTATCAAAATTGAGCTTATTGAAACAGGAATCTGAAAACATTCAAAACATTCAGTTATCCAAAAAAAAAAAACAGAAAAACTAAATTTTAACATTAGCTGCTTCCAGTATAAAAAAATTTATAATAATGATAATAATAATAATAATAATAATAATAATAATAATAACATGAATAACTGCCCAGTTCTACTTTTATTTAAGGAAATTTGCAGATATGTACCTTTCAGGCTTGGAGTCTAATATGGAGATAACATTAGCACGTTTTTAAAAATTCAAAAGTCTCAAGATTAGTTTCGACAGTAACACTGCGCTAGCAAATTTTCAATTAACACAGTCCTTGTTGTGCACAAAGTTCATTTCTAGCCATGGAAATAACGAGTCTGCAAAATGAGGATGAAAATTGTTTACCCAGCCGAAATTAGATATAAATTAGTGTTACACCAATAAATTACATTTGTTTCAAGTAGAACCCACTGACCTTAAAACTGATTGATGGGATTCAGGTGTGCATGACCTTTCATACTCACCAATGTTACAGGATAAACACCATAGAACAATAAACTAAATGAAGCGACGCCAGTCCTGCCATGTGTACAAGTATGTGTTTTTGGGTAGCTACGCATGTATTTGCATATCCTTGTGTATAAACATTTGTGTGTGTATATATATGTGTGTGTGTGTGTGTGTGTGTGTGTGTGTGTGTGTGTGTGTGTGTGTGTCACAGGTCTCTAAACAAGCTGGAAAAGCAGGGGGTTAACAGGTTTCCAGCATGGAGCAGTCTGACAGCACAGTGTGGGCTCTGGAGAAATCCTGTCTCTCCTGTCGCTCTGTCACACGCTGACCCCTCCTCACGTCCATCTGGGCACCAGGACCAGCATAATCCGTGCATCTCCACATACACATCCATGAACAATTGAGACTCAAACTGTCATCTGTCTTCCCCTCCCATCCTCCTGTTTGGCAGTTTAACCCCCAGTGGAGTGTCGTCCACTGTGCCCACTTCCCCAGCCAGCTGGTATCTCCCACTCTGTTAGCTCAGGCCTGGACAGGACGGGCTGAAAGGCTGGCATATGCCAAGCTTGACCTCATCACAGAACTGCAGCAAGCTGTGTCACTCCCTTAGGTTTAAAACCTATCAGCAATATAATGTGGCAAACAATGTGAAGGATTTAAACCTGAAACCAGGATGTCATTTTCTCAATATAACTCTTTTGATAATTTTTATATACTGCAAAAATGAGACCTCAACTTGTCAACTGAAGAAGAAGATGATTCACCAAAACTTTTAAATAATGTTTACCTACTGGATTGGAAAGTCAGCTTTAAAAGACCTGAAAGTTGAGAGAGAGTTAGATCTTGTATGTTGTTATTTCAGCTGCTCCCATTGGTTGCCACAGCAGACCAATTGATTCGCACAACAACTTGGCACAGGTTTCACGCCGGATGCCCTTCCTGACACAACCCTCCCATTTATCCAGGCTTGGGACCGGCACTCCATCCAGTGGCTGGGGTTTGGGCATTGGCTGGCAATCGAACCCAGGCCTTCCGCAGGGTGGGGAAGAAACCTACCACTGAGCCACCAGTGCCCTTAGAGTGAGATCTCGTATAGGTAGCGGAAATGCAACTTTCAGAATGCCAGCCAAAGGAACAGCGCGGTACTAAGCGAAAACATGTAGAAAAGATAAAGTGTGTGGAAGTGCCTGATACAAGCAAATGAAGAGTTCAAGACACACAGGAAGGAAAGATGAGGCCTCTGTAGCATATCCGCTCTGATTAGCAAAGTGATTGTTAAGGAAAAGAAATCATTGACAAAAACAAAATGTTTAAAGACGACTGATCAGAGAAGTATGTATTGTTTCTCTGCTACAGATTTGAAACAGACATGGCATCTGATCAGAGGCTATGGTGCTAATCAAAAGTGGTCATATGAAGCACCACAGTGGAATGAAACTTTTCCAATTCCAAATGATGCACTCTATTTAAAGCAAGTAATCTCTAATGGCTAAGCATTAAAATCCATTTGATGTGTTGCTCTGTATTCTGTTGTGTTGTGTTGTGCTGTGCTGTGTTGTGTTGTGTTCAGGACCTTTCACCTAACACACATGTAACAATTAACAAAGTATGTAACACGAAGTAACAAAGTAAGTATCATCCAGAGACTGCACATTCAAGTCCTGTAGCCATGAGTGTAGATTGGAGCTCTCATGCTCCATGCTCTCTCAGGAGTATGAGGGATCTTATAATCACACTTTTATGTCAATCACAGTGGCACTAGCCACTCATGGGTCTTTGTGAGATGTTTCAAGCAGAAGGGATTGGATAGCAATGTATTTTGTATCATCCTACCAGATGCATTACAACGTATACATTTTCTGACACTCCATTTTCAAACTTCTAGTTTGAGAGACAGACTTTCAGGTTTCCTGTGTTAACATATCTAACTGTCTCTTACACCTTATATGTATAAGATGGTTAGAGATACAAGATATGATGGATATGTTTTGTTCATATCTGTGGCATTCTCCAGTTGCCGAGCGTTTCAGCACTGCACAGCTCTGTGTTTTCCCAGATGCAGATGATCAGCTAATTAGAGGCTTGAATCCTGAGTGTTGGAGCGCAGAAAGAACAAAGCCACATTCCCATATAGCTTTTAGGGCCAAAGAAATGTGCGATGATGTATATAGTATGCACGACTGGCTGTGACCACAGTAAAAAATCAATACAAGCCCTTTTTGTCTTTACTGTCGGCACTGCCTTTGGCAGAATCAAGTATTTGGTATTCACGGTGGTCTGGTAGCTGTGACACTCAGCATTAGAGCAGATTATCCCCCTGTCCCTGGCACCAGCTGCATGGCATGGGACAGCAGGGCGCGCCAAAGCTGGTTTCACTACCAGTCACAGTGGAGGTTTAGCCGGATTGTTGCAGGGCATCCCACCAGAGTCAGGCCTAGGAAATTGATTCACATGGAACTACGGATTATGTAGAATCCTTTGACCCACCATATGAAACCCCGAATGGCACTGACCTGAATGCCAGGCCTGAGCTGGACATGCTGGAGGATTCAGGTGTCTGCCAGGCTACTCAGATCTGAATAGTGTGTCCAATCAGACAATGTTTCTTGGCATGCCACCTCCGTAAACCTCACTCGCCAGAATTCTGCGGTTCTCCCAGAAGCTGGCAAGCGTAGAATTTCAAGCATTGCCAACTCTCTGCAATGGATGGATCTTTCTCTTTTTAGACAGCAGGTACTACAAACCCATCACCTCCTGATGCAAGAGGAATGTTCCAAACCTAGCTTTTTTAATTTGCAAAACAGATTAGTGATATTTCTAGTATTTCTTCAAACATATACCTATTTATTGCCTTACCTTGACACAAAAAAAAAACACCTATTCTAATAACAGAGCAGATTGTCACATTCCAGTGAATATCATAAAATTATTTCAATTTACCATAAGGTGAGCTGATTGTCTTTGAAATATCATTATGTTTGTGACGTTATTAACCTGGTAAATATTCTGTTACGTAACTACAGGGTGCTGGAAACCTATGAATACATACCAATACTTGAACAAATTCCGCTTAATGTTAAAGTCCTGTATAACCGTGTATAACAACATGCTGTCCATGCAACGAAGGTGTAATTTTCCCACTGCCAGGTGAGGTGTAGAGGATTAAAGTGGCTCCTACTACATAGCAAAAAGGGAATTATGCCTGTGTGTGTACAGTATGTGTGTATTAGCTGTGTCATAGAACACACCACACACACCACAAAGAGGCTGTGGTAGGACTTCAGCACTGAAGTCTTCCTGGGGATGAAAAGGAGAGGAGGGTAGGAAAGATGGAGGGGGGTGTTAACTTAGCCTCTGTCTTGTCAAGATGGATTAAAGGAATGACTTTGAGGGTTTTTCCTCCTCTGGTTTAGTAAGAGAGTGAGGGAGGAGAAAGGAGACTGTTCTCTCTGGCTCTGTAGCTACTACAGCTTGGGTTGGCGTTTTTTATCTGCGTTATCGCAGGATATCTATTAAACTTGCAAGCCCATCACATGTCTCTACACAATAGGGTTGCCACATGTCCCGTTTTACCTAGGACAATCGCTTTAGTTAGCTAGTTAACCTTATAAAGCTTGTTGTTTTAGCTACCTTGTACAAGTTCATGTAAAAAAATTTAAGCTTTTATAATGATGAGATATTATAAGCTTGTTAGCAAATAAACAGCTATTAGACATTCCAGCTAGCTAGCTAGTTAACCTTATATTTCACTGCGGTAAATTAAAGTACATGCCATAATATACCATAGCATTACCATGGTACTTCAGGTTTTATCATGATAGGCACCATAAGACTTTACAGAGTAACAGGGTAGGTATCATGGCACTCCGTAGTAGTACTATGATATCTACCACAATACTTTGGTTAATACTATGGTACTTATTCGGTACCATATTGGCTACCAAAGTTCAGAAGGTATCTAATATGCATTATATACTAATATATTTAATAAATGTTAGATGTGTATACAATAGTACCATGCTATCTAAATATTACCATTATGGTACAACATGTTCAACATATTTTTCACAGTACCCCGATATAGGTTACATGGTACTCTGGTAGAACCATGTACCGTACTATGTAACCTACTACTACCTGTAACGTACTACAGGTATCACTGGACCATCTTATTGTGGTTCATGTGCTATACCAAAAATGCCATGATACTATACACCATGGTATGTGTGCCATTGGAGTACCATGGTACCTATATATTCTACAATATCTATATATTCTACAATACCTACATTTTCTTATGTTTGGGCTTCAGATCATTTACTTCTTATGCATTAAAGCTTTACTTGACACAGCTACACACACTAATTATATTAGGTCCACAGACTGACAATTAACATTTATGTGAATATTAATAACTAAGATTAACTGAAGGTGTCTAACTCAAAAACCTTCTTTCAATAGCCATAGTTGTATGTAAATCTGCATTAGTGTTGATTTGTTTCTAACATGCACATGAGTTTCCACAAAAAAAACCTAAACAAAAAATTACAGGGCAAGAAAAACAATTTACAGTGTGAGAAAGACATACTCCTGGATCCTTTTTTAGATAGTGGGGGCCCTGGAACCTGTCCCAAGAAACTTAAAACATAGCACAAGGTACACCCTGGCTGGGATGCAAACTCATCAAAGGGCACAAGGACACACACATTCATAAATCCAATCACATGCTATGAATTTGGAAATGCCAATCAAGCTACTGCGCATGTCTTCAGGGGAAACTGGAAACTGGGGAAACCCAAGAAGCTCAGGGAGAACATGTAAACTCCACACGCAGGGCTGGCGAATGAAGCCACCGTGTTGCCTATATAATTCCAACATGGTGAAATAGATAGATTTTCTTTAAATGTTATACTTTCACACCTTTTAAAAGTTTATGAAAATAACATCTGTTCTTGTTTGGGTTCTCCTAGGCATGTCATGCAGAGTTACTCATCAGCAAAAAAAAAAAAAAAAAAACACTGCGTGCATTATCCGCTCATTGTAAATATCGAATGTAAACAAACTAATGCAGACAATACGGTGGGTGAATTCCTATGATTTATTCAAGAGCAAGAGCGTACATGGACTTTGATGGCGTTGGCAACATTCATGATGTTGAAGGATTTGTTTTAGTCCCACCCACCCAAGGTAGTCTGAGTGAACATAAATCGATAAGCAATCAAACTGTCAGAATCAAACTATCACTGCTAACACTGGTGTGCCTTTTTCCTCCCTGCCAGCATATCCAAGCATGGCCATCACTCTTCACTCTTTACTCACCCACACATACATACACACACACACACACACACACACACACACGCACGCACTGCATGACTGTAGGTAATTAGTCTCTCTTCTGTGATGGCAGAGTTTGATAATGTGCCTTCCTTTATTCACTACGTGCATGGCTTATCTCCGCTTGGAGCAAGTCATACTGTGCACTTGAAAGGATCCATCAAGAGCTTCAATCACCAGGACACACACACGCACACACAGACACACACACATAATCACTTGAATCTTCAAGAAGACATTTTGTAGGATCCGGCTGTAAAGCATTATCTCTGTCCATTCACATACAAGAGGATGGTTCACTGAAAGGCCTGTGGTAACGTAACCAGTACAGCTGATCCAAACCGGCCTGGTCCTACAATCATCTCTTACTTTTCTGAGGTAATGAAAATATAGTTTATCATGAAGATGCATACTTAAATAAAAAAAAAGAAAAGTTTGATTGATGTCGTAAGGCAGCATTGCTGCTTCTTGCGCAGGTCTGAAGTGAGAGGATGGGAAAGATTGATTACAGTAAGTAATGGCAAAGGCTTGTAGAAAGAAGGCTAAGGCATCAATAATGAGTTTGCAAACCTCCCCATCCCCCTTTTTCGTCTGGGCCTGGCGTACGCTTTACCGCAATTAAATAAAACCACATTTGCATACTGAAAAATAATTAAAACAAACTAACTGGTAGGACTGCACCACCTCCCTTGGGAGAGAGAGAGTGGTATATTTTTCATGTCTCCAACATGAAAAATATACCACAGCAAGCCATGTTCTTGCACAACTCCACTAACTCACCCATTCTCATGTCACTTTAGCCCTTCAAGTCTCTTTCACAACTTTTTATCTCTCTTGTTTATAGGTAAATCTGGTGATCTATAGTGTAAAAAAGCTGTTCACGCTCCAAATCTTCATGCACAACTAATACATCCACGTAATATGGTTCACACATGAAAGAAAAACTATTAGAGCTCCAAAAAAACTAGCCAACAACAGCTTCGGTTTCTAATTCTCACATACATGCACGCACACACACTCAAACATATGCCTTGGAGGGCTTCGAAGCAAAACTCTCCCTCTCTTCTCAAATGCACATGAAAATAATTCTGTGAGTGTCCTCTGTTCAGGCTCCCATGCGTTTTTGTGTGTGTGTGTTTGTGTGTGTGTGTGTGTATGTGCGTGTCTCTGTGAGTGTGTTTGTATGTGTGGGAGCCTTTGAAAGGGCTCCCCGCTGCTGCTTCAGGCAAAAAGCCATGGTGCGCAGGCTGTGTTCACGGGAGTAGCAGAAACTGGCTAAAAACTCAATTTTGGCTCTGTTTGAAGCCTGAGGATGAAAGGCAAGGTTCCTCCACTCGCCTGACTAACCACTGAAGCTGCTAGGCTGCCACCGGTGCCTAGCATTCTCAGGAATACATGCAAAAGAATGCCACCTCGAGGACGGCCTGTGCCATGCCACTGCAGCCCGGGCCAAAGCCCTGGCACTAGTTTCAGTTGGCACTAGTAGTCAAATGCATGACGGGTTGATTTTCCACGGCCATGCTACGCTGAGCAGTGCCAGACTGTCTGCTGATGACTATACAGATGTTGACAGTGGATTTTCAACATGCCACAAGCAGTGTCACTGTGAGTACTCAGGAATGTTTAATATTTAAAGTCCAAACATAACAACAGTGTCAGGGTTACTTTTTTTTGGTATGCAATTAATGTATCCTCTCATTCAAGAAATTCTTACCAAATACCTTCAGCAGTGTAGATAAGAATTAATTTCAAAGGAGAATATGGCAAACCAATTCACTGCTTGATCTGTACAATTACCTTGATTTATGCAGTGTAGCATGGGAAACTTTTTTTTTATTTTTGCATTTTTCCGTGGATATCAGACAAAATTAACAGCTTTAACAAAAATAATATAAGGTATGATATGCTGTCAATGAATCTTGCCATATTTCTTAACACAGGAACAAAGGTCTGGTGAAAATGGTCAAAATAACATGCTGATCATTACTGGAAGCCATGCATTACCATATAAAGGCAGACATTTTTTTCTCCTGCACTACCTTGTGCTCAGAGTGTAGCTAGCTGGCTAATATACACTACTGTTCAAAAGTTTGGGGTCACTTGCAAATTTCTTTGTTTTTGTTTAGTGATTTATTTTCTACATTC
>JAOVVA010000012.1:1202763-1222103 GCA_028565275.1 Leiocassis micropogon | reverse complement strand
TACAATGTAGAAAGAAATAAAAATCAGGAACGATCATGGAGTTAGAAAGTGACCCCAAACTTTGGAACGGTAGTGTATATTTCACACAAAAGCACTTAAAATTCGTTCACCTGATTAGTTAATTTTACATCTATTTATAAAAAAAATTTTAAAGTTAAGCAAACTGACGTATTAATTTGATGGAAAGATGGAGGAATCATAGTGTTGACCATGTTGACCTTTTTTGAAACATCATTATAGCAGAAATATACAATATTAACAATGTTACTTGATACGCATATAACCATTGGTGCTGCATGTGTGCTACTTTATGAATAAACAGTCGGAACTGCCTGAGGTTAGTATCTAGTTTTAGCTTTATGGTTTTAGCTAGTCAAATATTTGGTCCTAGATGTCATGCTAGTTCTAGATGGCCATGTTGGTTCTAATTGTATAGAGATTGATTTGATGGTTTTAGTTGATCATGTTGGTTGTAGATGGTCCAACTTGTTCTAGCTGCTCTTGCTAATCCTATCTTTGTCAAGCAGGTTCAAATAGGTTCATTAAAATTCTAGCTGGTCATCCTGGAACTAGATGGTCTAGCTAGTTCTAGCTTGTCAAGCTGGTTCAAGCTGATTAGGCTGTTTCTAGATTGCCTGCGTATTCTTTAGATTGTCAGGTTGGTCATAGCTGGTAAGACTGGTAAGACTAAGCTGGAAATGATACTTCTATCTAGTCAAGCTGGATTTAGCCGGTCAATCTACTTCTAGCTTGTCTTGATATTTGTAGCTGGACCCCTTTGGTTTGGTGGTATTATAGAAATTTTGTATGTTTAACTGTGTCTCGCTGATCAGGCTTGATCTAGATAGAAGATCTCCAAGTTGGTTTGGGAGGCAAAATGGCCAACCCACTAGACCAGTCTAACAGCAGATCGACTAGGGCGAAAGAGTAACGAGACGATGCAAGAACAACAAAATATTTTGTCAATGTTGAAGATGTTTGTTATGTTCTCCCTTTGGTAACATGCTAACTAATGCATCTTTGTTCATCTAAATAAGTAGAGGAAAGAGACAGACCTATATGGAGAGTGCAAGTAAGAGATAAACAAGCTTAGAGATTTATCACAGAAGATTACATGTTGTCTTTTCCTTATATCGTGCAAAATACAGAAAAGAAATTTGCTACTGTAGTGTAAAGTTTAAGGGCAACAAAACAAATTGGACACTCACAATAACATTGCTTTAGGGCAACTTGCCAGAAATGACACCAACACCATGCTGTCATACTATGAAGACACAAATGTTGCTCCAGACTGGATAATGATGAGGATGCCCATTTTTTTTCTAAATTCTCTGCTCATCAGTACTGGAAAAGCCCTTTGCATGAATTTTCAAGATTATTACACATATCCAGTCACCATAATCTTTAACAGCCACAAAGCACACACCACACAGTGAAGGATGTGAATCAGTCAGGCTACAAGTTTGCAAGCGTAAAGGGCTAATGTGCGACATCTGCAAGATGCTCAGCCCCATTTGCATTCAGCATTCTTCTTCCCATGTCTTCCCTGAAAGAGCTCCCAAGCATACAGTGGGCTGTAGCCTGCGGCTAAGACAACACCAGTTAAAGAGCTGGCTGTCTGATGAAGAAACATTTCCTGGATCGTGATGCTCCCTGTAATTTGACAATCTGCTTTGTTGTCCCTCATTGCAGCCACATTTCCTTCACATAAAGGCAGTTCGGGGCTGCCAGAAAAACACGCTGAGTGCATAACAGAGCAGGACAAACAGAAAATAATTTAGCAAGTCTATTCATTCTAATGTTAGTACATGAGAACTGCTAAAACCTTGTGTTCTGTTCATTGCTTTCCTCAAGGGGTCCTTTGAGGAAATTTTAGTTATACAAAGGAATTGTATTATATTTTGGAATTGTTTCCAACAGCAAAAAGAAACCTGTTATAAGATTCTATAAAGACAAACCTGACGGTGAAGAAAGAACTTTTAACAACAGCAGCAAATACCACTCCAAAACACATTATCTTTATATTGAAATACTTGATGTGTTTCAAAATTCTAGAGCTAATTTGTTGCTTGTTGCTGTAGTTTTCTTACTCCCATGAGAACAAGTTAGCGATTGTTTACCGCTTTAATGTCACACAGGGACATTGTTAGTGCACTTCCAATTGTGTTTAATAGGCGAAAAAAATTTTTAGCAATCACAAATATTAGGGATAACTGTCAGGTTTTGCTTTTTGTTTCTAAAAACAAGGTAGCAGAGACTGTTGAAGGTGCAGGCAAACAAATCCTCATAGTAAATTACATGCACACAGAAAGTGGTCAAGCAATGAAGAAACGGGCCAAACAAGGCAAGACTAGATTCAGAAAACAATGGAGAAACAAAGATCAAAACCAGATAAGCAATTAAGAACAATAAGACTTGGTATGTCAGGAGATGAGGCAACACTGAGCGATACTTCATGTTAACTGAATACTGGATAGTGACATATTTATAGTGTGTGTGTGTCTGGTGTTCGTAATCAGTAATCAGGTGAGCATGCGTGCCAGGAGCTGAAGTCCTCGGTTTGTAGACCGCAATGTCTTTTGGAAGTTGCAGTTAGACAACAGTTGTAATATTCATGTGACAATACACTATAGTCAAATTATGTTTAATATGATATTATTGAGAAATCAAATGTACAAGTAATGGAGAAACTACACATTGGACTCACACTTCAGCTACAATCATGTTCAAAAGTTAGTACCCCCTTTTTTAATAAAAATATAAATAAAAAATAAAAATCATCAAATTTTTTTATCATCTACTTATTATTATATTAGACAAATATAACCTTGGGCAAACAACAACAAATAACTTTTTTTGCCATGCCATTATTTATTTTTTAAAAATGAAGCCAAAAAAAAGAACATGCCGGCAATACTAAGTACCCCCTTTCTGCTTCCGCAGGATGTAAGAGGGTAAGTTGCAGCCAGGTCATGCTAATTATAAAATTAGAAAAACAGAGGTTTGGGCAATTTGCTGGTCTGGAGCATTCAGCTGTCAAAACCTCAATGCCAAAAGGTAAAGAAATAAGCAGTGGTCTTAGAGATGCAATTGTTGCTGCACATCAATCTGAAAAGGGTTATAAAACCATTTCCAAACAATTTCAAGTGAGTTCAAGAAAAATTGTTCACAAGTGGAAAGCATTCAAGAGAGTTGCCAATCTCCTCAGGAGTGGACGTCCGAGCACATTCACCCCAAGGTCAGATCGTGCAATACTCAGAGAAATACAAAAAGAACCCCAAGAGCTGCATCTTTGACCCTAAAAACCTCACTGAGTATTTAAAATGTTAATGTTAATGACAGCACAATTAGAAGACTGAAAAAGTGTGGTTTGTTTGGAAGTGTTGCCAGGAGAAAGCCTCTTCTTAGGTTCACAAAACTGCATCTGAAAAACCTGTGGACAAATGAGCCCAATTGGAGTTGTTGACCTTAATGCTCAGTGCCACACTTGGCACAAACCAAACAGAAACACCACATACCCACTGTCAGTCACAGTGGTGGAGGGGTGATGATTTGGGATTGTTTTGCAACCATACTGTAGGACCTGTGCACCATGCAGTCATTGAGTCGACCATGAACTCCTCTGTATACCAGAGTATTCTAAAGGCAAATGTGAGGCCATCTGTCCAACAGATAAAGCTTGGTTGAAATTGAGTCATGCAACAGGACAATGATCCAAAGCCTATCAGTAATGGCTGAGCAATAAAATAGGTTTTTAAAGGTTTTGGAATGGCCTAGTCAAAGTCCAGTCCTCAACCCAACTAAAATGCTGTGGCAGACCTGAAGAGAACTGTGCATAAGCTAATTCCCAAAAAACTCAATAAACTAAAGCAATTTTATAAATAAGGTAGGGCCAAAATTCCCCCACATTGATGTGAGAGACTGATAAAGTCATTCAAGAAATTATTACCTCAAGTTATTGCTGCTAAAGGTTCTACAAGCTACTAAATCATGGGGAGTAGGCTACTTGTATTTCCCAAATGTTTTTTTTGTTTGTTTGTTTTTTGTTGTTTTTTTTTTGTTTGTTTTTTTCATTTTAAGAGACACAAACTAAATAAACAAAAAAATCAAGTTGAGCCAGCAATTCACCTTTCCTCAGATGCAATCATGTGATTTATAAGACCTCCAATCCCCTCCGCCTCGCTGGACTGACGCTATCAAACTGCACTAAAAAGGTGAAGATGGCTGTTTTGTGGACTCTTTATTCTGGGTATTTATTTATTTATTCATTTATTTAAATATGTTTCAGTTAGCTTACAGCTATTTTAGAAAATTAACGTTATATACGTAAGGTTTGTTTCTGCTTATCGTTATACTGATATACCCTGACATTACTGAGGTGAGCTTAGCAAATGTTAGGCGTCATGTTACAGCACTGTACAGAAGTTAGCAAGCTAAACATTCAATAACTGTATCTATAATTTTTCTCCATTTTGCCCTGACTTTTGCCCAGCAGCAGCATCCTGCTCCACTTCAGCACACACGGCCACGCAAACGCTCCGCTAACGAAAGATCGAGAAAAAAACCCAGAAGTGTCCAACAGTTAAGGAGTAGCTGCGTCTCAGTACTCGGTAAGTTAAAAACTGTCAGAGTCGCCAATGCTCATCTACGATTGTTATATTGGTTGACTTATTCGTATAAAACCGAATTGAGTAAATACCTGCTTAATTTAAAACATCACTCCAAACATGTAGGTACTCCTGAGAATGACAAAGTAAAACCCTTGACAATATCAAACCCTTTTAAATATGAAACAGCATGTAGCTTTAACCCATCATTAAAATTCTAGAAAGAGTCTTTTACACAATGGTGGTATATAGCCTTATTCATATCTTTTATTTTTATCATAACTAGATATTCTGTGAAATTTATTTATCTTCTATCTACCAAATATATTTTTTATCTACATATATTATAATATATACTATTTATCCAAAACTGTTATCTTGTCTTCATGATTCTCTTGTTCCTCTCAGAGCTCTGCTGTGGAGGATTGGGTAAGAGGGGTGACAGCTGGCCTTTTGGAGCTACTGCAGGAGCATGATGTTGGAGGTGACTGTAGTCCTGGGTGACAGCAGCTTGGGGAGTGATGTTTGGTCAGGTCTCTGCTCTAAGCATCAAATTCCAAAAGGACTGGACACCTATGAAACCATCCACGCCATTATTATTGGACTTGGAGAGACATTCTCTCCTCAGATTCACATGTTGAGAAACAAACTCTTGTTGCCATGGACTCATTTTTGTGTCTGACACATTGGTAAAAAAAAAAAAAAAAAGTATTTAAAAGTCAAATCTTTGCTAGTTTTTAAAAATGGTTATGATAATGTAATATAAAAGAATGAGTAAGAGACTGATAAGCATCTGGTGTTAACCAGATATTTTATTGAGTTTTAAACAAAATAGAACCTGTATTCTCCTGTTTTATGCAGATCACTGTTTTAACTTTGACTAGTTTTAAAAGAATAAAGTTTTTTCAAATAAGGTTTGTGTGTTTTAATTGTTGGGGTATTGCTAGGTCAATTTGTTTTTATTTTACTACGTTAATTAATTAATTAATTGAGCCCACAATCAATACTAGTTGTGCTATCTAAAATATTTGAATTACAAGTTGAGTCAACTTAAGATTTTGAACTGGGCACACGTTGCTGAGGAATTGACAGAGTTGAGGAATTGACAACTAGGAGTTCCGAGTTAAGGGATGTTTTCAGAAGCAAGAAATATACATCACGTCTTTTAAAATGTTCTTTCTCTACAAACTAAATTACAATGTGAAATATTTTGTTTGGCCAGCAAATTTCTCTGAAAGATGAGTACACTTAAAAACACTTGTTACTAAACTTTGTTATGTCGAGGCGGCTTCTTTTATATATATATATATATATATATATTTTTTTTTTTTTTTTTTTTACTTAATTTGCCTTGATTACCTTGAGGCAAAATGCGTTAAACACTTCTTTACCTTTTGGCATTGAGGTTTTGACAGCTGAATGCTCCAGACCAGCAAATTGCCCAAACCTCTGTGCATTTAACAATGTTAAAACTTGCATTTGCTTTATTTGTAATGTCAAACACTAATATTCCATGTTTCCTATCATTAACAAAAGTGGCCAGATCTTCTGACTAGGTGATAAAGGGAGAGTTAGATCCTTTATACTTAATCTGGAAATGGACCCAGGCCAAACCTTTGGTGTTATAAAACCATCTTTCTTCATTACATAATGTCTTTTTGCCCCTCCTTCCTGTCCTTCTTCCCAGAAGCAGATTGGAGATGTGGCGTTCCTCAGCAGTAAATAACTTGTTGACTGTCCTGACCTCTCTTTGTGCTGTTCTGGGTGAGTGCACCTACGGTGAACATGTGCTAGGGAGAGGAAAGGAGCAGCAGGAGAAAGGGGGGAGTGGGGTGTAGGGGTGAGATGGCAAAGAGAGGAGGAAGGGAGGTGTGGTGGGCCCTGTCTCTTCTTCACCTCCCCTCCCTGCTTCTCTCTGTCCACCGCAATGGCCCCCTTCCCCTCTGCTCCGTCTTGCAGCTCCAGATTGGCCGTGACAGGCGTGCCGTTTCAAGTGTGCCTTTGAGCCAAATTGAAGCGAGCAACAGCACCTGTGCCAGTGGGGGAGGGCATTCAGGGTGGAACAGGCGGACGGCCGGAGAGAGAAACCCGCAACTTGCAGTCTTCAAAGACACTTCCTGCTCACACAATCTGCCTCTGCTCATGCTTCTCCTGGCTACACAGGCCACAACTTTCTTCAGAGTTTCTTCTAGTGTTTCAGTCGCGAGAATGCAGAGACTGTTACACAGCTTCAATTCCACATACATGGCATACTACAGACATGTGTTACTAATCTAAAGTCTTTTGTAAATCAATTCCTCCGTAAAGGCTTAAAAGAAATGCAAAGAAAAGATCCAGCTTTTCAGTCTGTCACATTTGAGACTGGAGCCTGCATTAATCACTGTTTTTACCACAGTGTTGTTGAATCCTCGCATCTGATCAGTCATATAGCATTGATTAACATTAATTCCTGCAGTAAGGTTAAATGCAGTCCTTCTAATATGGAATCCTTCCTACAGCATCATGACTACTTAGACTTAGACTATATACATATATACAGTATATATCATCAGCAGAAAGAAAAACAGAGGCTGGTGAGGAAACATCTGTTTAGAGCTGCTATAATGTAAATGATAACAGACCCTAATTTGTTTCTTGGGCATCCCACAACATTAAAATGTAATATTAAAATGATAGAAACTACAATGTGCTGGTTTCATAAAGTCAATATTACATCTGTTGACCAACCTTTGTAGTATATGAGAAAGAAACCATGACCGGGTGTGTTGTTATAAGAAATTAATCAACTTTTTGATAAAATTTTCAAAACGAATTTTTTTTTTTTTTTTTTTGCTACAGCAGCATGACTTTTGTGTTTCATTCTATACATGCTCACTCTTGTAGCGTGTTTCAATTGTTAGGAGAGTTTTTAAATGTTTAATGGACTGAACAGGTAAAATCGGGCAGGAAGTTTCTAGTGTGAGTCTCACACTGTGATGAGAAGAGTGAGGGCAGTGCAGGGTCAACACACTCACCGCTCTGTCGAGTTCATTTCCACACAATCCAATGAAGGGTGCTTCCTTCCCAGAGAGAATGAGAGAGAAAGAGAGAGAGAGAGACTCGACCAGCGAAATGCTTCATTCACTCCCGGAGCAGAGCAACACACTCTTTATCCCTCTCACTTACACACATACTACACACACATTAAACTAGTCTCTCTCTTTCTCTCTCTTTCTCTCTCTCTCTCTCTCACTCTCTCTCTCTCTCCCTCTATCATACACACACGCACCCACCAGCAATGTGGAATATCTAATTCTGGACCTTCTAATTGCTCAAAAAGGAGAACAGTGCCACTAGACCCTCTGCAGTGTGTACTAGTGTGTATTAGTGTACTAAACTAATTTAGCATGCTTCAAGTAGCAAATATTCTCTATCACCTTTTCTATGTAATAATGTCGGCAAGAAAACTAAAACACACTACCACTGAAAAGTCAGATTCTTTTCTTTAGAATTGTATTATTATTATTATTATTATTATTGCTTTCATTATTTAATTTGCTATAAAAGTAAGGTTAAATTGCATTTCTTTACATCACTTTTGATATGAGATTCTTCACTCTTATCTCCAAATATTACTATTACTATCTCCTGAAACCAATAAAGTTTATAGCTTCATAATGTAGAAGGATTAACACTAATAGTAAGGAGCATTTATCATTTAATATGTTGTTTTGTCAATTGAAAATATATCATGTATCATGTAAGCCTGTGCTCATTGTAGCCGTAATATAACAGATCCACCTAAAGAGTCAAAGTGTTGTAAATTGTGTGATGCTTTTTAGTTCATCATGGTTGTAAAGAATGTCTGGTTGTGATACAGTATCTCTGTCTTCCTCACAGTTCTGTATAATATCTTTTTTTTATTTGTGAAAAAAAAAATTTAAACCACCCCACCTGGTACCAACAACCATGCAAAAAGTCACCCAGATTATTATTTCCCTTACTCTAATATGAACTTTATTTAAAGCTGCATTGAGCTGTATTGCACTGCTTTACATGATTATATTTGATATTTGCCTGAATGAGCAGGTAGACAAGTGTGCCTATTACCTTAAGTACCTTTTTCAACTCCATTTGCAAAACATTACTATTAATATCTATTCTTCTATATAATGAAACATTGCAAAGGTTTGGTTACTATATGTGTGTGTTTAGCATTACTGTTTCTTAGAACAAACTTCACCAAGATCCTTTTTTGTTCACATTTGTATTTTTTTTATTGTATCAGGTTGTAGGAATTAACATAAAACGGGACATTTTACGTACAATAATGCAACATTTAGACATTGGAAAGTGTCTTTTCTGAGTGTACAAAAATAATTCTCTTTTTTCTTATTTTCCAGTTTTTGTATATGCCAGGGCTTAAATAAGCCAATTAGAATTTCCTTCTCATGTGACCACATATACGATACCCTCCTCCTCTTTGTTTCCCATTTCTGTTGTTCTCTGAAGCGGTGTGTCTGCCGTAGCTTGTTTACATAGACACTGAAACAGTGCGATCAGAAGAAGAGTGAAAGACAGGTTGAAGTATGAAAAATTTTGAGTGGTAATTCAGGTGGAAAATTGCAGACACACTTTGGGGAAGCCCTGAAAAATATCAGAACTTGTTTTAAAAAAAAAAAGGAGTAAAACATGGGATTTTTAAATAAAACATATGACTACATTGTGGCAATGTTTAATTTAAGATTTTATTATAAAATGTCAAATGAGAATAAATGTAAATACAGTCAATTTTGCATCTTAGAATAGGTAGTAATAAAAGCATAATAATGATCACTGAAGGTATCATTGGACATTTAGCAGAAAAAAAATCCTTTAGTGGCAGATGATCGGGTGGACACGTGTTAGCCAATAAACCAGGCTTCAGAGGTCAATGACCGAGCCTGGTCACTCGATGGCCATTCATTAACGAGTGGTCAGACGGTTTATGCCATTGGTGGCAGTGTAAGCAGAGAAGTTACTTTTCCGCTGATCACTGCTAATGAACAGGTAATCAATGACCACTGACCAAGCTGCTGTGCATGTTTATTAAGACATGCACAAACACACACACACATATGGAATATGTGATGGACACAAAGCACATATCTAAAAACACAGAGATATGTACATATACTTTATATATAATCAAATAATTTCCCCAGAACAGTTCCTGTCACCTATACGTATATTGTATTTTATACCACCATGTGGATTTTATATCACTGCAATTTGGCAGCACTTACATTGTTTAGTAATTTAAGAAAATTATGTTTTTTTTTATCAATTTATAGGGACATTTACTATTGTAGAATATCCATAAAACAAGTTAGTTTCTTTTATCCTTCACGACATCCAAATGTAGAATAAAAGAAAAAAAGAAATCAGTGATGAATATACAGGTGAAGATACACAAGATCAATATTACATGATTAACTTCATCATTCAGGTCTCTGTGAATTAGCTCTTACTATAGAAACAATAAACATTTTAGAGCTAGTGCATTAATATTAAGTCATAATTTGAATTTACACCTAGAACTATACTCAGCAACACTAGTTTAGGACATCATTTGGTACAAGAAAAAGTATTGTTGCACTCTTAGAGATCCAGAGATCGCAACGTTTGATTTCTCATGCTCTCATTGTTGGTGGCTTAGTATCTCTTTCCTATCAATCACAGCAACACTAACCAATCATCAGCATGTAAAATGGAGTGGATAGCATTTTCCTCCTGTTGTGTTACACTTCCTGCAGCGTGGTGCATTGTGCATCCATTAGAATACATGTGGTCATTTGGCTTCATTTACATTGGGGGAAGCACATGCACATGATAGCCTTCTCTCTACCTAGATGGTGTAAAAGGTGAGAGATGACAGATGTGTGGGAATTTCTGTGTGTGGTTTGTTAACTAATTCATTTAGGTCTTAGCATTAGGGTTTAACATCATGTCATGGTGTTTAACATTGTTACAAAATGGACTTCTAATCCCTTTTTATATCAAGCGCCAGGTCTCCGCCTTGTCATGGTCAGATCGGTTAAAATTTTAAACTTGGGAAAGAGAAGGTTTTGTATCAATGGTATTTAACACTTCTGTACAATTTACTTTTAATCACTCACCTGCCTAGTTCTTGTTTCTTTGTCTTTATATGTGTTGCAGCTAAATCTTTAGTCACAACAAGAACTTTTATAGCTATCTCTCTCTCTCTCTCTCTCTATGTCTTTCTTTCTTCCTCTCCTTTTTGCCCTCTCGCTCTCTCTCTCTCTGCTGTCTCATGCTTATGTGCACAGGAAGACTCATTGTACTGTACTGGGCTGGCAGATAAAAGCAGATTCATTCTCCGCGGCTGGCGACACTAGAAGTTCGTCCGCTGTGGTGAAAGGCTCGTTGTCTTGGCCTCTGTTCAGAGAGCGAGACCACTCTGAATCCGAGGGCTCTGGAAAGCTTCCAGAGCTCGCAGGACGGAGCGAGAGAGTGGCTCCGAGTGACACAGTAAACAGCAGGCGGAGAGAGGAGATGGCTTGAGCTCACAGAACCTTTATTGTTCACGCACCAGCACCGTGTACACAGATTACAAAGTCCACAAAGGGACCTGTTTAAAAAAATGTCAGGAAAGAAATGTTGGAAGGCATTGCACAAGACCTGACAGATAGGCCAGGTGGGAGTTTGTCTTGGAAGGTGTTACCTGCAGTTGCTATATGCTATTGACTGTATTGTCATGGTTATAATTAATATTCCTGTTAATATACTGTACATATGCAATTATTTCGTAGTTTATATATCGGTCCTGTATAATATCTAAACATCTTAGTTCTTTTTTGATATTGCTGCATTAGAACCAATGAATATAACAGTCATGTACAATTTTGTAGTGTTATTGCAGTCACTGACCATGTTTACTCCAAGTAATTCAGTTATTGTCAAAAAGAATGAAAATGGAATGACATAAATAAAATAAAAACACAAAAACACACGTTTCTGTTCCAGGTATTATGTCGAGCAACAGGAAATGAACGCTGTGTGCTTAATCTAATGTAATCATGTAAAGGTTTGTGATCTGAATACACTATATGAAGAAGGTACATGCTGTGTTGCAGGAACTTTATTAAATAGAGGCAAACCAACCAATTTTGAGTACTAGACCTTGCATATGGCTGAGTTTGAACAAGCCCTTCATCATCCTTTGTTAAATGTAAAGCATTTTCCTGCAAAATTGTTCCTTTTTCTACAACCTCTGTAGATGATAATTAATATTTATTTATCAATGTTTTGCTGATCTTCTCCGCTTTATTAAGGCTGTTCAATTTGAAAAAAAAAAAAAAAAAAAACTAATCCTGTATTTACTTTTCCAGACGTTTTTCTGTCTCCTGATAATCTTTTTATGTGTGTGTTGCATTGTTGCCCAAGTCTTCGGCACGATTAGTGCGGCTCAGTCTTGGCGAGCACTCTGAGTTGTCAGAGCCTTTGATCTGAGCCGTCTCCGTAATCACTTCAAAAAGTGTAGATGGCACCATGAGGGCTTTGCAAATGTGCCTCCGTACTTTCTGCACTCTTTAAGCGCTTGATGCCATGTGTTTAAGGCCTGACGTCCATGATGAAAGAGAGCCCCAGAGCGGCGCTCTTGACACCGGCCCGACTATAATAACTAACAACGGCTGCTTTTGGGAGCTAATTTTAATATCCTACCTGGTCATCTAGTGTGCATATTCCCTCTTTCTCTGTCCATCTTCATAAAGAGACAAATGTGAAATCCTTCCTTTCGCCTTCCATGCGCTCTCTACAAGCGTGGAGAAACAAACGCCTTTGCTTTCTTCTTTAACAATAGCATTTGCATATTTTTTATAGTCTCTCAAAGAAAAATAGCCAGCAGGAGAAGGGCTGCGGTGCTAGTGTGAGCTGAAAACGGAAGTGTGTGTATGAGAGAGAGAGAGAGAGAGAGAGCAAGCAAGAGAGTAAGAGAGAGAGAAAGAATAAAATCATATGTGCATATGTGTGTGTGTGTGTGTGTGTGTGTGTGTGGGTGTGTGTGTATTTTCCGCATGGCCATGGCATTGGTCCCTTGACTGTAGTGTAACGCTAGGTCCCTAGTAGAGGCCCCCAGTCTCTGAAGGAAAGCAAGAGATGAGGAGACTCGAGGACGAGTGGAGGGAGGGAGGCAAGGAGGGCAGTCCAATTCTGCAAAAGAAAAGTGACAGGATCTCTATTAGAAGCTGCTCGAAGGGCACATGTACTGTACATATTGCTACGTATCAAAAGCATTAACATTTTCGTCTTTCATTTATGAGGTTACATTTAGTAGTTGTCAACCATAAACACTTTGAGCAGGTCTCTAGGACATGAATTATGCATTGCTGTAAACCTATGAATCGATTTTTCATCATATCACAGAGAAAAAGAAATAACTATATATGAAGATTTAAATAAGAGAGTGAAGTCAGAGTTGCTTTTGACTCATTTCTTGTTATTGAGCCATAATCTATGCAGATTCCCTTAGGGCTGTGAAGAAGGATGTATTAATAAGACTTAAAATGTGCCTTTTTCTCCTTAGAATTCTTGTTTTGTTTGGGCGAAAAAGATTTTATGTTGTTGTTTATTTTTTTTTCTTTTGTGTCCAGTTTAATTCTCTGTTTTTGTGTCCTACAATCCTCAGTGAAGAGCTCTTCCCTTATCACAGAATGTTCACTTGGACCATGATGTAAATTTTGTAAATGTGGATACTTAGCTCACTCTTATACATTAAAAAAAAAAAAACTCTTACAGAAATCTACTCATCTATTGTCCATGTATATCGCTTTTTAACACAGACATTGTAATAAAGCTGCTTTTTTTACGCAAATACGCCTATATAAATTTTGATCGCTAATGAGGTGACAGTGGAAAGGAAATACTCCCCGAAAAGCCATGAGAAAGAAAACTTTAAGAACCAAGTAAAATTAAATGCATGTTAATAGGATGGTCGTTTTGAGCATCTTGTGATTAAGTCCTGGGAAGGAAGCAAGACAGTGTTTTTAGGTGCAAACCTACAGCATCCATGTCAGATTATTCAGAGATTATCCAAAGCAAGAGGATTGGAAATTAATATATATCCCTAATTAGAAGAAGGGAGAAAGACTCAAAAGCAAGTCTATATATCTATCAAAAAGACGGACAATGAAATTTGATTAGGAAGCTATTCAAATATTGAAAAGATCTGATGTAGTTTTAGACAGCATCCATCCAATGTCCATTTCAAATATAAAAAGCATATGTGTATGTAAGTGTGGTTGCAATTTACCACGTCACTATTTTATACACACACACACACACATAGCAGTAATATTGCAAAGGTATTACCATGTGAACTGCAAATTGGACTCATTGACCTTTCCACCTTATACATAAGACACATATGTTCGTCTTGCTTTGGCTATTATTCAGCCTCACCACATTATTCAACGTGCCCTGTATGCACATTTTAAATAAAAGTTAGCGCAGATGATAAAAATATAGTGTCCCATAAATGAGTTGGTCCTGTGTGCCCTGACCAGGCATTGAGTAATATGCTGTGGGCAGCTTGGCACAGAAGTTAACACGCTACTCAATGTTGCTTTTGTTGCCCTGCAGGTATGTGTGCGCATAAAAAGAGAAGGAAGGAAAGAGGGATATGGCACCAGTGCGTCTGAGCTATGGGAGAACATATGAGGCAAGCACGAGGCACAGAAGATGTATGCAAACCCATTTCTAAACAAATGGACTTGGGCGTAGCTTGAACACGGAGAGGGTTATTAGCATCAAAAGTACGTAACGTGCGCATGAATCAAGGCCTCCCAACCACCGAGCATGGTCGCACATACAAGAGCAGGAGGACGCTATCCACATACTGACACACTCACCAACTCAGTGATTCACAGAGAGCATATTTCCCACTACTCCTTTTTTTCTTTTCTTTGTGAGTCACCAGGCTACACTGCGCCAAACAAAATAGAGCACCAAGAAAAACCCTGCTTTCCTTCCCTTCATGGAGAAGACGCACAAGTCCCACGATGCATTTCACTTCATTTGCAGGTTATGATGAACCATCACTTCGTATCAGCACGCAGCTCCTTCTAAAAGACTAGCTTGGCAGTGTAGCTGCCAGCGACGCAACTCCAGCAGTGTTAGCACACAGTGGATGTAGCTAACTCCAGCAGTGAGCCCATCATTTATCCCTGATTGGCCTGGGAGAGCGAGGGGCTGAATTTGTGTGCTGGAGCCATAAAGAGGCCGACATTTCCTCTTTGATTTTCCTCATGAATCTCCCACACTGCATGCCAGCTACACTGATATAATACAGGAGCAAAAAAATTATAGCCTTTATTTTATTTGCATTACCTGTAATAGGCTATGTGTTGCTAGCTGTATTTATTCCAGCTTTATTATAGAGTCATTATGCTGACAGGTCTACACTCGCTTCATTTTTCTCCCCCTCTTGCAAATAACAAAATACATTTTTTCTTTAAAGCATTAATTCTGACAAGGAAGGTGAGTTAGCTAAATATTGCCATATTTGAACTGCATGACCACAGTGGGACAGTTTCCTGGATGCACATTAAGCCTATTTTGGGTTTTAGCAGACACTTGCATTGCAAATGTTCTCCATTCAAAATCCTTTTTGGCTCATACTGAGCTTTTCAGACAGTCTCATAGCTTGTTTTAATGCTGATATGTCGAACGGCACTGTCCACAATAAGTAATGCAACTGCATGACTAGCCTGTATTCCAAACTTGATTCTGGTCACGAAAATAGTCTGTATTAATTTTCGCTCAGCCAGTCACTTGTAGGTCTAGCCATGTCACGTTGCCCTAGCCTAGCCAAGCCAATGTGCTTCTTATTAGTAAAATTTCCAGTTGCAGACAATATGTACTATTAAAACATTTTAATCAAACATAGTTTCAATTTAACATTATTTATATTTATTTGGATGAAATCTATTCCATTCAATAGATCTGACAACCAGACTCATAACAAGAAACTCAGTAATGACATAATAACAAATATCACTTAAGGACAATTTCAAACTGTTTCCATATGTGAGCAAGTGAATAAAATGTAATCATTAAGGTGCATCCCATCCTATAATGGCCTGGTCTGAACACTGAACATGTGACAGGAAGCAGGAAGTGATCAGATATGAACTAATGTGTAAATTTCACGTGTTCTTTTCATGTGAAGCTGATGTCATTTCCACAACTGTAAAAGCATTAATAAAAAAATATTTAGAAAAAATATAATGATAAAATAAGCACAGGCCACCTGGCATGATAGTGACCCCACTTTGAAATTAACTAGCTCTAAAACACTACAGAATGCTAGTATGTGCTACAACTATGACTGTAGTCCCTTCAGCAATAGCACAAATACACACTTTATTTTCTGTACTGAAACAGAAATTGCAGGAGATCCATCCTTCCTTCTGAAATGAGAAGTGAAAAAGGCAGAGAGGTCATTCCGAGAGCTCTGTTTCTCTGTTATCCAATTTGATTGGGATTTGGGGTGATTTGTGCCGTCACGTCTCTGGGGAAATAAAATGCTTTGATTAATGTAATCCTGAGCAGGGAGCTACCACAAACCGCTCTCCTGGGGGATCGGCGCTGTTTGACAAACAAAAACACAGGAGCCACAAGCGTGGGCTACACACAGTTAGCTGGCTACATTAGAGAGGAAACATCACAGCTCACCTTTTGAACTCAGAAGTATAGATGGACCAAGTGAAATGAGACTCCTGATGCTTAAATAAATAGAAGTATTGATGAATGCTGATCTTAAATCTAATAATATGTCTACAGTACATGATGACACAATTAACCAGAAAAAGGCCAGCCCTGGAGAGTCAGAACAGTGTGACTTGGTCTGTACTGACATAGAGGAGATGATCAAGGCCTGTTTCACTATTTTACCGCACACTGTGAAACATCCTTCCTCATTTCAGCTTTGCTCCTGACTTATCTCTTATCTCCCACTCAAGCACAACAAGTACACCCATCCGTACACTGGCAGTGAGGCATTGCATCAGCAAGTGAAATATTTCTAAACAAATTTGCTACACACTCCTACACCTGTGATCCATAGAGGCCTGTGTTTTTTTTTCCTTATGATTTTCTCTTTCGTCTTACTAGATGTCTTCTGACACTTAAAATGTATGATAAAATCATCAATTTGACATATTTCATTGTTGTTGGTAAGATTTTACCACTGAACCATTTTCATTTTTCGGGCAGTCTGATGCAGAAGCAAAACTGTTGTCAGGCTGAACGTAAGTAGATCTAAATTTGTACCTAAGCGATAAAGCAATACCCAATTAGGCCACTAACCTCTTGAAAATATACAAACTTCTTTGCTTGTGACTTGCTCATAATGAATAATTCATATAACAATCAAGCAATGCAAGAAGCACTCCTTATTAGTTCTTATTAGCAGAACATTGTCACATTATATGTTGATTTCAAATAAGAAAATATGTGGTGGCCTGGTGATCTGGATATTCCACGTAGAACATAAATGAAATTTTTTGTACTTTGCCTGTTGCTTAAAAATTCAGCTTTTCCCCCATGAAATGTAGTCAGTCTATCAATATATCTTTGATATCTAAACTTTGCTTTTAGTTTTTCCAGTAAACTCTGCCATGCTAGGCAAGCAAAATTGTCTCTCTCTTGCTTTGAATTTTAAGACATTGCTTGAAACTGTAGTGTAATGTCAAATCTAGTTTTACGAAATTTGTTTATGCATTTAGAAAAAAAAATAGCATGTATTCTGTTCTTCTAGAAAATTATGAAATTTTGAAAGATATTAGTTTAACAAATTAAGCTGACTGAGGAAAGGGTTAATGACTCTAATTGGCAGTCATAAGCTCCCATCACCTGTTAGTTCAAGTGGAAATAACTACTGTAGCCAAACTTGCATGCCAAACAAGAAAATGCGTTTTGGATAATGAAAAGTTTTGTTGTTGTTGTTGTTGTTGTTGTTGTTTATTTGTTTTTTAACATTCAAATAATGAAAAAATAAATGTTAGATATAGTTAACATTATTATTATTATTATTATTATTGTTGTTATTTTTAGCCTATTATTATTATTATTATTATTATTATTATTATCACCATTTTATTATCTATAGTAATATATATATATATAACAATAAAGCAAAGTTACTTTACTGGAATGAGTGTGTTTCTTTATTCTTCGCATAATATGAAATATACTTTATCAGTATTATCTAGCTAATACTTGTAGATATTCTTCTTTATATTACTTCAATATATTACTGAATAATTACTGAATTAGAAATGCAACAAATGTTAACAATAATGTATCCTTGTTTATAATGCATCAAAATATCCAAATGACAAAAATAAAAAGATTTTGATGCATATAAATGTTGTCAAGGCATCGAGTATTACTTTCAAACACTATTAATGCACAGGCACAGCTCGGGAACATCTTTTATTTGATTACTTTAAATCTTAATTCCCGCTGGGCTTTCGTACTTAAAAGGTGGATTTAAAGAAGATCGACGGAATGCAAATAGTATTTGATTTTCTTCTGTTCGGGAACATATGTACCTATTTGTTCATTGTGTGATTTTGGGTTACAGATGTAACCTTCGTTTTTTTAAAAAAAAAAATAGGCTACTTTTATTTGAAACGTGGGACTATTGAACTCATCCAGTTTGAATATCTCACTGCATATTCTGCATAAACAGAATTTCATACAGATGTGAAACATCTAAAACATTTTTTTATATTTCTTACTTTGTGGTTAGTTTCCTACTACAGCTGTGTACTTTCCCAGAATTTGATGGATCCTTGGCACAAACTATTTTTATCCTAATTTTCTTTATGCGAATTGTCGTAACATTGGGTAGTTGTTTGATTATAACATCATAAAATGCGAAGTATAAATCATTTATTAGTCTGACAACCGAGATTGTTCTATTTAAAATAAAAAAATTAAAATACTTAATTTTGTTTTTGAATTTTAAGTTTCAAAATTGACATTTAATTTTGCGTATTTTTGTTACAAATGAAAAAATAATAATAATAACGAGAATATCTCGTAGTCTATGTCTGCGCTCCATTTGCAGGAAACAGGTTATTTTTTCCAAAGCATACTTGAATTAATTTTGAACTGACTGAATACGTTTAACAGGAATTTATGAATCATAAAGTTCGATGTTCATTCCGAGTTTTGGAATTCGGTAATGCAAGCTTCTTCTTTTTTTGCTCGCATTTTAAAAGAAACAAAAATACTATCAATTTATAATAAGGCTCCACTCACCACTCACCAATCATGCGCGCTCTCGCAAGTAAGCGCGCCACCTGCTGGTACGTGCACGCGCCCCTGCACGTCACTGAGTGTCAATTTCGGATTTTAGTCTTCAGAATCCAAAACTAGCTTTCCAGTGCCTCGGTTCAGATCAGTGCAGAAAAAAACGACGCGTTGGACTAAACGAATGTGAGGGGTCAGTTTGATCATCTTGGCTTAGCCAAAGGTCTTTCATCTCGACTCCAGTGCACAAACATATAGCTTAATGCGGCCAGTGTTCCCTCTTTTCTTCCACTCACCATGGCAACCCAAGCGCGCAGTTCAGCAATGCAACCAACGGGCTTTATTTGGGGGAGAGATGGGACGCAGTTAACCCGACAGGAAAGAGAGTAAGAGCATGTGCTGTGCGCTATATGCACTCTGCAAAATAGTTTA
>JAOVVA010000012.1:1162709-1202504 GCA_028565275.1 Leiocassis micropogon | reverse complement strand
ATGTCGAGTCCTCCTTTGTCGTTCTTCTCCGTTACTTCTTAAAGAGTAACATACTCAAATTTCGTTCAAACTTTACATGAGGTGAGAGCAGAGGGGTCGATTCATTCGGACGGGTTTGTTGTGCCACATGCACTCTCGTCCACAGCAGAAACTCCACCGTGTGTCCTGTTTGGATTTGATTGATTCCCCTCTCTGTACTACTGGACATTCACTACAAAACCGTGCTTAACCAGCTTAACCACAAAGCCCTATTGATTCTGACTATATATATTAATTTTTTTATATATTTATCTTTTTTATTTATTGCTGAGGTCCTAATTTCATAAGCACTAAACATTTCAAAAGACAGAATGTGCATCACTTACCGGGAGCATCCAATCCAGATTCTTCTCAACCAAAAAAAAGTCTCAAATGATTTTTTTTCACGTCTCGGGTAGTGACCGTGTGTAGTCTCCCTCCGATCTTGTCCTTCCTAAGATTTTCTCTCTGCCTCGACTGAGCTGAGCGCTCTCCTCGGCACCGCTATTATTTTCACTAAAATATATGAAAATTTATGCAAATGAAAATCAGCACTAACTGTTCGTCTCTTGTTATACTTGGGGATTTTCCCCCACTCTTGCTTCCACCAAGAACAAATGACGTCCTCAGCGGGGAACGTGGGGACCTTGTCCCATAAACAAACAAATAACAAACACCATGCATTTGAGATTACGTTTAAACTTCAAAACTTGGTCGATTGCGTGCACGCTTCCACTCTCCTTCTCTTCTCTTTTTTTTCTCGCGTTTCTTCACAGCCACGCGAGACGCCCTTTTTTGAAAGCGCGCGCTAAAAACGCAACGCACATATTTTAGCCCCAAAAGCCTGCTGTGTATTAATGACTAGACGGCCCCATGGCATCGGCCCTGCTCTGGCGTTCAGTGTAAACAAATCCTCGAGGTTCTCTCGTTTTATTTTAGTCTGATTCAAATTAAACCTACTGGGACGCACATGGAATGTGCTGCTCGCTCTCTCTCTCTCTCTCTCTCTCTCTCTTTTCTCTTGTGCATTTCAGGAAATCTGTACGATCTGTTTAATACACTCTCTCTGAATTAAACCTGATGTATCCTTGCCATCAAAATAGCCTTTAGTGCACAATTACAATTAGTTTGTGAATTGTTATCTACCCTTACTCGGGAATGTTTCTTTTTTTCTACAGCACATTAACGAGAGAAAATCATCTAGCGCTCATCAGCTTTGTTTGGCCTCCTTTTGCCAAGCAGGCGTGCCAGCTCCAATTCATTATCTGACGTTCATTTATGCCCCTGCTTGCATCCTGTAGGGGACCGGTGTTGAAACAGGCAGTTTGAGAATGAATTGATGGCATGTGCTGCGTGCATGTCGTTCCTCGGTACCGTTACTCGAATTACGAGACATATCTTTTTGTGAATCCTCAAAGGACTGCTTAGTTTTGCCCTCGGTTTGGTTGCCACTTTCGCTCGTGCCTTGCTCCAGCGGGGATGCCCGCGCGCTGCGTTTCCGCTTGGAAGCCTTTCACGTCGTCTCGAGTTAACTCTTAAGAAGCCACATGCAAGTGCCCTCTGAGTGCTTTCGTAAGGGAAAGTTGACGTTTCTGGCGTTTTGCATACGGTTACAAGATTAGCAAGTGACAAAAATAAAGGTATCACACTGTATCTTCCTTTGTACGTTTTTTGACTTTTTTTTCACATGCCTAATATTGGGTTAAATATACATAAGAAGGTATAAACCACTACTGGCAATACATTTTGATACCTTTGTTTAATATTTTGTATAATTTTCATGTTTACCTACTTCTTAAATTAACAGGAGACATAAGTTGACTTAATTTCTGTTTAATAAATTGCCATGTTGCTATGTTTCTAAATGTCCTCTCCACGTTAATAGTTCATCCATGAACATGTGCTCATAACTCTTATTAGAATTGCAATTATGACTGCTATATGCTATATGAAATAGGCTACCAACATTCGCCTGTACCACAAGCTCATATTGATCCCTTGGGGATCAATAATAGACATCTATCTGTCTTATATTCTATGCTCCAAAGTTACAGCCAAAAGCGGGCCTATCTATTTTAATGCGTATTGTTATTTTTCTTATTTTATAGCACGCACTTTATGCATCTTGATTTATTTACTTGAATTCAAAAACAGCCAATTGCAATCACCGGAAGGGGGGTTTACGCCTGAAGCGGGCTTTTCCAGACTTGTCAATCACGTAGCGGTCGTCCAATTGGAAAGGAGCATGCGCTCGACTTCCTCGTATTTTGGAGGGGGGGAGAAAGACGCGGAGGACGCGCGCGGCGCAGGGTAAACAGTCGCGTGTCCTCAAGCGCTGAGGGAGGGACAGAGCGGAGCTAACTGCCAGAGAGAGAGAGAGAGAGAGCGAGAGAGAGAGAGAGAGAGAGAGCAAGCGAATGAGGAAGAAGCCTTGCGACGTCGCCTCACACTGTAATAGTGGATTGTACTTCAGCTGGAGCGGCTTGGCAGGTTTAAACACATCAAAACAGAACAAAGAGACGAGAGACGCTACAGCACTATAAAAGAATCTGCAAAGAAAAGAGAAAAGGGGGACCGGAGAAAGAGAAATCTCAACCGCCAGATGACAAAAGAAGCGAAGAAAAACCACGGGTAATATTTTTCCATTTGGTGACGGTGCATTCGTTTGGACGGTTTTGAGGACAAAATATCACCGTGTTCCACCAGCAGAAGTTTACTCACGGGGCAAAGTTTTTTCGTTTTTTATTCTTTTTTATTTTTTGTATTTGTTTTTTTCTCTATATCTATTTTTTAAAGAAATTACAAAAACAGCATAAGCGACAACATAAAGGAGACTACGACTACTTTTGGACACTGGCTTAGAAAATAGGAATTATCATTTCTATTCATCTATAATGTCTGAATTGTACGAATTTTCTAATTGCACAGTATAGCTTAAGGATTTTTACATCCTATACTTGTGCACTGTATTTTTTTTTTCCTTGGCATTTGTTGCTTCGCACTTCGATGGTGTTCTCCCCAAAACCCAACTCAGACTTTTAAAGTTTGAATAATTCATGAGATACAGTTTGCTTGCATCGAGAAAAGCGCGCGAGAGAAAGTTTCTGCAAAAAAGGGAGGGGGGCTTAATCAACTGCTGTTCATAAGATTGGCGGAATGGCCACGGCGGCTTCCAATCCTTATCTGCCCAGCAGTAGTATATTATCGTCGGGTTCGATAGTGCACTCAGACTCAGGAGGCGCGGGTATGCAGCCGGGCGGCGGCGTGGCGACCTCGGTGTCCTCCGGCGGCTTCCGAGGCGAGTCAGCGGTGAAAATGGTGCAGAGTGACTTCATGCAGGGGGCCATGGCTGCGGCGAGCAACGGCGGCCACATGCTGAGCCATGCACACCAATGGGTGACGTCCCTGCCTCACGCAGCCGCCGCCGCAGCCGCAGCCGCGGTAGCAGCCGCCGAGGCCGCCTCGCCTTGGTCCACGAGTCCGGTGGGCATGGCGGCCAGTCCGCAGCAACAACAGTCTCAGCAACAACAGCAGCAGGATGTGAAAAGCAGCACGGCGCGTGAGGATTTGCACACTTCCAGCACGCTGCATCACCGGCATTTGGGTCCGCACCAGGCGCACGCGACTCCCTGGGGCGGCGCCGCAGCTGCTGCACACATCTCCGCCATTACCGCGAGCCAGCAGCAACAACAACAGCAGCAACAGCAGCAGTCGCTCATCTACTCGCAACCCGGTGGTTTCACGGTGAACGGCATGCTGAGTGGCGGCCAAAGTCTCGTGCACCCTGGACTGGTGCGAGGCGGTACACCAGAACTGGAGCACGGCGCGCACCCGCACTCTCACCCTCACCATCATCACCATCAGCATCACCATCACCATCACCACCAGCAGCATCAGCATCAGCACCACCAACAACAAAGTCACCACGGTCCCAACAGCCACGAGGCACACTCAGATGAGGACACGCCGACATCGGACGACCTGGAGCACTTCGCCAAACAGTTCAAGCAGCGGCGCATCAAGCTTGGCTTCACTCAGGCCGACGTGGGCCTCGCGCTCGGTACGCTCTACGGCAACGTGTTCTCCCAAACCACGATCTGCCGCTTCGAGGCGCTGCAGCTCAGTTTCAAGAACATGTGCAAGCTCAAGCCGCTGCTAAACAAGTGGCTGGAGGAGGCCGACTCGAGCACGGGTAGTCCGACCAGTATCGACAAGATCGCGGCGCAGGGCCGAAAACGCAAGAAGCGCACAAGCATCGAGGTGAGCGTCAAGGGCGCGCTCGAGAGCCACTTCCTTAAGTGCCCTAAGCCGTCAGCCCAGGAGATCAGCACCCTGGCCGACACGCTGCAGCTAGAGAAGGAGGTGGTGCGCGTCTGGTTTTGCAACCGCAGGCAGAAGGAGAAGCGCATGACGCCGCCCGGAGTGCCCCCGACGCCGGACGATGTGTATTCGCAGGTCGGCAACGTGAGTGCAGACACACCGCCCCCCTCCATGGACTGCAAACGAATGTTCAGTGAGACGTAGAGCAAGCATAAACAAGACTTAAGAAAAAAAAGCATATTTTATATATACACCTAATCTGACAGACTATCATGAAGATAGAAAACACATTTTGATACTGTGATTGTGAGGTAAATAGAAATGAGACTGCAGATTTGTTATATATTTTTCATCAGAGAGAGAAAACCAATTCCCCCCTCTTGTTTCCCCAATATCGCCCCGCTTTAACGTTCTTCCAGGCCCGTAAATGTCTTTAACCTAAAAGGTTGTCTGCTTTTTTTTCTTTCAGGGACATTTTTTAGTAGATTACTTAAAAGATGCAAGTTTAAACGGGCCGAGCGAGGCGAGCGACCAGAAGGTGACAACAACCACCCGTTCTTTCCATCAGGTAATTCTGGCGCATTGACATCAAGTTGGAAAATTTCGAAATCATATGAAAATGAAATGACACCCCTCCCTCCCTACCCACTATCCCTAAACACTCTTGTTTATGAGATGGAACCGAAAGCAGGTGATTGCATGTATTGAGATGGGACGTTAAACCCTCAAAAAATGGGGATGAAATTCGACAGCGAAGACGAGAACAGCATCCACGACGCTTCCGACTTATTTTCGCAGAGAAGACTGCACGGTATAATATATTTTCTTTTTGTCTTTCCTTCTTAACAAAAGACACGGAATGGGATTTTCCCCCTTGCCTTCCAGTCCTTATAAACACAACAGACAAAAAAACTTAAAGACTGCTCACATTTTCAGATCTCTAAGATCATATTTTGTGAACGTTTTTATGTAAAGGACTTAACGTCACACGGATTTTTTTTTTTTTTTTTGAACAAAAATTAAAAACAAAAGCAAAGAGAGACGTTCGAAAAGACTTTACGGTTCCTCGGCTGCACTTATCTGAAATCCTCTGCGGGAGCTGTGGATGTTCTCCATGCTGCCATTTCCAAGCAGTATTCTTTGGTAGGTTTTAATAAACGAGACTATGTAAAGCCGGCAATATATAGATTCCTTAGATCAGATGTTGATCGGAATTATTTACTTTATATTTTTCATTCAAATGTTTTGTTTTAATATTTTATTCGGGATACATTATGAACTATTCCAAACAGTAATTTATTTCTCCCCGTTTCAGAACTGTGTAAAAATGTTCTCTTCCCTTTTTTGTTTATTTGTTTAGTTATTTTTTTTGTATTGTTTTTCTGTTTGTTTGTTTGTTTGTTTTTTGAACGAGCACAAATCAAGAAAAGCAGACTTTGGCAGTAGACAACAAAGGGTATTTTGATGTGATGATTTGATTGTAATTTAATTTTAGTAGTGATTCCGTAAGAGATGATTGAGAACAATAAATTTGTTAGAATGAACAAAACATATGATTGTGTGTTTTGCCTAAGATCGCAGATCTTTAAACAAAAACGAGAATTCAAGTGGAAACTATTTTTCGAGTCTCTGAGACATCGAAGACATAAACATATCAGTTAATCTAAGTATGTGGCAGTTAGAATGATTTTTATAAATAATGCAAATATATTCTTCAATTCGCTAATTCACCCGGACGTCTTAGGTACAAGACGACATTTTAAGCTTCATTTTTTAGCGCTATGTTCTTGTTTAAATTCTCATCAGTATTTCTCGTTATAATGCAGCGGAATTTCTTGGGTTTTTTTCTTTCCATGCTCTTTTCTTTGCGCCACGTTGTGTAGCAACAGTAATGGCTATTCACTGGGCCTCGATCCCACGGGGCAGAAGTTGAAGGCTTGTCCAAGGTGGAGTGTTTATAGCTGCTTAGCTTTTAGTTGCTCTCTTTTGTTGTGCATCCGAGTTATAATTTCTGGTTCCTTATGACAGCTGTCAAAACCAAGATGCATGCATGCATGAGATCGCTTACATGCAAAAACACACGTTTACAGTTTTATAAACACTAGCAAACATGAGCAAAATCATGTAGCAATCGTGCACTGTCCACCAATAGACAACGAACATGATGCTGATTTAAGCGCAAAACACGTGTTACTTTCTACAAAATCGTAGGATTTTTCATTCTCTATTTGATCTAGTCCTCATTCTTCGTCGCGTGAATGTACTAACAAAATACATATGCACAGTTCTAAAATCTGGAACCGTTGAGAAATCACTCTCTCTCTCCATCTCTCTCTCTGATTTCATATGTGTGCACATGCATCCTTGCCCACCACCAAAATATTTACATTCTCTAATCGAAAGCTCACATGCCGTAAAAGCACACGTCTCTGAGTTTTTACAATTTTCCTGTCAGGTCGTTGTTTGGGACATTTATGGATAATGTAACACGCATAATTAGTTTTTGATGCCAAGTTTACAACTGTATCAAAAATACAATAAAATGGCTAAATCTAGCATGACATAACAAGCTTTTATGATTGGTGCAGATTTACAACTCGTTTTGGTGTATGATTTTGAGGCCTGTGTGTAGGGTTTTAAGTTTGGGTTTTACACCAAGCATGTTGTTGACTCTACAGTAGCGAAAATGTGCTAGGCAAAATAGGCTTAGTTTGCGGGAGACAAGCCCAACACTGTAAGTTGAATGCTGTTTTATTATTATTATTATTATTATTATTATTATTATTATTATTATTGATGTTGTTATACTTTGGCACTGCTCCATTTTTTAATAACACGTTCATTTCAGGACAGACCTTTTCTAAAACAAAAAAAGTGGAGAGAGAGAAAAGGGCGAAAGTGCTTATCATTCAACTTTTCTTTCTCGAGCTGACTATTCAGCAAAACGCACAATCCCCAACTCTCAAAAAAATTTAAATTTCGCGGATGAATTCACATACACTAGTTGCTAAGCAACTGAATTCAATCAATGTTATAGAAGTAGCCTATGCATCTCCACTCTTTGTGCCCAGTAATAGGGATCTGACATTCAAACTGGTTTAGTATACGAATGAGAAAAGAGGACATTTTATATTAAAATCCTACCCAAAAAAGGCACTTTTGTTGTTTGCACTTGTCACGAACGTGACTGTGTCAGCTTGAGTCGCTTGTATATAAAACTGTGTACTGAACTGAATTAGAAGATTATGGTGCGATGTGGCCCAGGGTCATTTTGTTTGCTTTCATCCTTTCCTTCAACCTTAAAATCTGCGTCTTAAATGATTATAAAAAATAATATTAATAATTAAAATAATAATAATAATAAAAAAATATATACTATGATTATTATAATTGGATATGTAAACATTTCCTATTGCTTATAAGTTCTATTTGTGGAGTCCAGGGTGCTAAAACTATTGCTCACAGTTATAGGATTTAAGTGACACGTTTGCAAAATTATTAAAATAGTTTCAAATTATTCAAATTACAAAACGATCTCTGATACGAGTGGGTATCTCATTAAAACTTACGGGTATACCAGTGCTGGGAACAAGAGTTCTTTAAAAGGTTTTTGTTAAGTTGTTTTTGTAAAGCGTTCTCGTGGCTTCTTAAAAAGATTTTACCACTTATTGACAGGGAAACACCCTGGAAGACGTTGTAGTGTTTTACAGAAAAAAATTTTAAGGGGTTCCCTAGAAGAACCACCTGATAACTCTTCAGGGGTTCTAATGTGTTTGTTTATTTGTTTGTTTGTTTGTTTGTTTGTTTTCAACCAAAGAGTGTAGTGGCACCTTTAGTATTCAATCGAAGTAAAATAAAATAAATCAAAGAATATATTTTAGTGAACATAGACAGTCCTTGAATTAAAGTTCGACTCCAGTAAACATCTATGGATGATTGATATTTTATTTTACTTCACTTAAAAGCCTTGTGCTTTTAATATAATATGTTATTTCAAAGCTTTTCAGAACTACAGCATAGTAACCCAGTGTGCAAGGATGTGTAGTAAATCTAATAAAATCCTATAATCTATCTACAATTTACACTAATATATTTATTCACAGTAGAAATGTTTGTATTAATCGTGTAGCCTAATCTTTAATAGTTTCCCAATGGTGTCTGCAGTCAATGACGTCTAAAAATAGGCAGGACCCCAATAAAACTACAAACAACAACAAAAACAAGACACCATATGACTACAGACAGAGTAAGCACAACCCGATGGTACGACAGCTTATATCAAGAGATACTTTACAATACCGGAAATGTTGAAATTGGCTTTTTATTCTACACAATGGAGTGTTAAAATATCAGAAACTATGTATGTTTTATTATTTTTTTACTTTGAAGTTATGTAGGCCTACAACTGAAAACCTCATCAGTGCATTTAAAGCGTCTGGTACTTTGGGGAAGCGAAACTTTCGGCAGTCTAACCACCAGTGTGGTTTTATTAGCTTTTTTTCTTCACATCAGGGAGAAATGACGACGTTGTGTAAAAATGTGAAAAATAAAGGCAACAGCAGTAAAATAATCCAGCAGCATAACTGGCTATTATTATTATTATTATTATTATTATTATTATTATTATGTTACTACTACTACTACTAATACTAATAATAATAATAATAATAATAATAATAATCTTGTTCTTTCACAAGTTGCACTAGGAACCCTGATTAATATTTTACATCTAAAAAAAATGTTATAGCACACCAGTAAAGACACATTTGCACAAACTGAAGAAATTACTAGACAATATTAAAACAAGTTATGCCATGTTTAAAAGCCTGCGCGCGACCACAGATCTGCATTCTTTATTATGCTTTTAGACATTTTCGTTTCTCAGTGCAGCCACACATTATGGGCCTCATCTAAGACTCCTGTGTAGTTACTTATAATCAGGCCTGCGAGTTCTCCTCGGGATTCTAGCCTGTTTAGATTGAGTACTCTGGATCCTCAGCCGTCACTCAGCACTCTCACGGTGTCTAATGAGCTGTCGCGCGCGCCTTGACTCCATTCAAAAACGAAAGATGCATATAGACCCGGTGTAACGATATAGCTATATTCTTTATCGTCGTTAACACCGCCTAATACAGAAAGAAAAAAAATAATTCCTCCTGCCACGGGACAGGCATGGAGAGAGGGTGAAATTGCACGCTTCGGATCATATACCCCCTTCGGAGGGGGCATCTACTCCCGGGGCCTGGCTGCCGCTTGCCCTCCGCCGCTCTCGCGCTCATCAAATATTAAAATATGCAGCGGGGTGACGCGACGCGCCGGCTTTCCTTTCTATAGAATAGGACAGGTGAGAGAAACGGGCCAATGAACTGGAGCTGGGGATCATTTCACTCGGAAAAAAAACACTTTGGAATATTATGGCTACTAAGAGAAAAACACAAATATTTGTAAAAGGCTTTTAGAGCAACGCGCCCTATTATATATTAAGAATTCATGGACATACTACTACTACTACTACTACTACTACTAATAATAATAATAATAATAATAATAATAATAATAAAACTGTTTTTCGTTCTGGAATAAAGTCTACAAGACCAATGTGGCCAGTGTAGCTGAGATGAATTAAAGACCTGAACTTCACGCGTTTCTCACCAAAACATGCGAAACGTGCGAATAAGCGAAAAAGCAGACACTGTAAGCTTTTTGATCAGGACTTTTTGCTGTTGCGCTTGTTTTTACTGGTGACCCAACCAAACACAGTGGGTTGTGCGTTTAAGTTTTTTTTGTATGTTTGTTTATTTATTAGTTTTTTCTTTGAAAGATTGTTACAGACGAAGGACAGTGTGTTTGCAAGTTGTCCGGAAAATTATTCTATATATTATTGTACTGATACTAATAGTCACTTTTGCTGACTAGGAATGACTGGTAGACATAATTAATGCTATTATTATTAGTAGTTGTAGTAGTAGTAGTATAACCAGAATTTTATAATAATAATAATAATAATAATAATAATATAAAATTTTATATTAAATATAAAAAAAAATTCTCATGCATAGCTTTAAACATTTTCTTTAAACTATTACGTTTTTTAAAATCTTATTCTTATCACGTTGATCAGCTATGCGTTTGCAATTATGTTTTTAACGTTATTTAAAAATATCAGAATCACAACGACCGAAACATTTCGGATTTTCCATGAAAATAAATGTATTCAATAGAACAAAAGCCTACCGTGTAGATTTCTCCTATTAACTTTCACATTAACACTGGTAAACGAGGAAAAGTTTAAAGACCAGCTTACATGTAGTAGTTTATACAAAAAATATATGAAACAGTAAAAACAAATGCTTATCATTTTTTTATTTATTTAAAAATAATTAATTAATTAAAAAAAAATCCTGTTATATATTAAGTCATAAAACTGTAAACGGACACGGATGATTAAGACCATATCTACGTATACGTAGATATGTAAATAGCCTACAGATTGTTTTTTCTTGTAAGTCTTTAAAGCATTCTGCTCCATATATGAATGCTATACTGTATATGTATATGAGTTTTATGATCTGCCACGCCACCCTGTTTGTGCGTTTTTTACAGGCCAACAGCGCCACCTGCTGTACATGAAAATATAAACTTCTAAAGTCAACAGGACAATGCACGTGCACTCACTTTTCTTAGTCAAGTCTTGATCGGTGCATGTTGTTTCATGAACTGGTGGACAAAAGTATTGAGGTAAATGTGTAATAATGAAAAAAACAAGATAATGCGAACACTTTGTTGTTTTATGCAATTAAATTTATATACAACAATATCAATATTTAGCATGAAGCCCTTTTTCTTCAAAACTTGCAGCATCAGGCTGGGCAAAGAGTCTAAACCATGTCTGCAGTACTCTGATTTCACTTCTTCAATCCATGCTTGCTTGATTGCCTCCTGAACATTATGTACAAAAGACACTTTCGTAACTGATGCTGCCTTCTTCATCACTGTCCAACAATTTTCTTCTTGGGTTTAGGTCTGGAGGTGACCCAGGGCATGGCTCCAGAAGCCGAAAAGAATTGTCACATAGCCAGTTAATTATTATTTTCTCAGATAATAAGTACAACTCTTCAACCAGATAGACAAGAACTAATTAGTGACATCACCTGTTTTTGGACAGGGAGAAATACAATAGTTGTCTCAATACTTTTGACCACCAGTGTAGATGTTTTTTTTTTGTTTGTTTTTTTACAATGGTTCAAACAATTATTAGGTTAGTTGCATCATATTTAATATTGGTTGCAAGTAAGCTTCACCTAAAGTGCTGAAGTTGGATTTCAACATTGTCCAGTTATAATTAATAATATCATGCTTTAGTGTTGATGAGTTTAAGAATGTATTATGTTAGGTCCCACTCACAAGACTCTATTTTAAAATGCAAATAAATGTATAAATTGCCCTGAATAGAACCGTTTTTTTTAAAGACATTATAGGGACGACCGTGAAAGTGACACAAATGAAATTACTTAAAATAAGCTCAAACATCACAAACATGATCGTGATCATGAAGAAATATGAATTAAAATGTAGTTTTATTACATTCTGAAGATAATGAGAAACATATGGATACAACACAGACTGTATTATGGGCTACAATAATATACAATGTATTCACTATTACCACTGTTAATGTATATCAGTATATAGCTAATTATCTTACACACTGATTTACTGTATTTGCTCAGTGTTCCAGTTCTAATTTATCTGATAATAACTCATTTTTATTGATTTTTATATAGAATGTTTATCTTTACAAAATGCATACAGAAGACTATGAACTGATATTTTTTTTGTTTAAATAGACTTATAACTTATGCAGATGCTAAGAAAGTTATGAATAGGAAAAAGTATCAGCAGAAATGAAGTATCAGCTTTTTTTCAACGTTCTTATGCAGCATTGTAACTTAAACGGGAATACGTCATGGGCCAATTCATATCAGTGCACATGTATTGTTGCACAGTATGTGCTTAATGTCAATAAATGATGCTTAGCAGGACTTTGGTCAAGAACAAAGAGTGTTATAAGCTGTTGTAAAAAGTCACCTACTAACACCATGGAATTTGTTTTGTTAGCATTTGTAAATGAAGTAATTTCGCCACCGTTGCACCCTTGTCTGAACCACCAGCTCACATATGATCCATCTCTCAGACCGAGGCCTACCGAAGCGCCATTAATCACTCAAATCTACAGCTACCACATGGCCTGTCCCCTCCCAAATGTTAAACAGCCTCGTTTAGGAATAAGAGGAATTCATTTAGCATGAGTGGGCAGGGATGACTGGAGAATCGATGGCTGTGTGGCCTCTTCCTCCAGAGTCCGCTGACATCTTTAGGCATATAAAAGACATTTGGTCATCGCTGCCTCTGATGGATTTGTCAATACTGCTAAGTGCAAGGGAGGGACCTGTCCTAAAACATACACGAGCGTAGAAAAACACCCAGAAGTTTCTAATTAACCAAGCTGGGATTTGGGGTAGTGAGACGAACCGAGCTCTGTTTAGCTCCAAGGGTTGCATTGTTAACCATTTTCAGTTCGCAGGGTTTAATAGATTACTAATGATTGGGCACAGGTATTTCAGTTTAGGCATTAATGCCTGAAACCACAGCATGCGGGCATGTTTCCAGCTTAGCTTTTAAACTCAGTGTTCATAATTTGGAGAGCTGTGAACTGAGGATAGCAGGAGAGAGTCAGTAGGTTCATCCGGGTCATCAGTTAAGAGCTGGTGTGTTTAAACACACATCACTTTCAGGACTGACCACCCTCAATGACTGACATCCTACCCAAGTGCATGTGGGCGCAGGAAACACCGCTGTTTACACTGCATTCATAGTGCTGTGTTAATTTGTTTTCAGTCCTGTTTATATTTACAGGAGCTTGCAGTGAGGAAAAAATTTTCCACATTTGGATGCTCACTTAGATATCCCTTAACTTAACATTAACTAAACGTCATTCTGACTTAAATACTTGTAGTTTGTATACTGAACTCTCTATGTTGTTTTGCATATTGCACAATGGTTTTAGCCACAATATTTTAGATTCTAATACCTGACTTAACTTAACCTGCTGACCTTTTCTAGCCAAACAAAAATATTTGAGAAAAAAAAAAAACTTTGCAAGAAACCTCCTTCACACTACATAAGTAACCACATTGTGCGCCCATTCCCAAGTCATTACAGGCTTTATTCCCTGAAATAATAGTAATTAATTGGTGTAATACACAAAGGACATAATTATCTTTTTTTTTTTCAGCACGGGCACATTTAATTACCGTAATTGTTCCCCAAGCCTTGTTCAAAAAGGGGTGTTGCCTAGACAATCATAATGCATTATATGCTAATCCCATATTTGATTTTTAATCAAGGGGCTATGGGTATCAAAGAGGGGGGAAAAACAGCAACAAGTACCAAGCTGAGCATGTTTCAACCAATTGTTTTAAAGTGTACACTTTGTAACCAAGGGAGAACAAATGCCCGAGATCTTTGAATAAACCTGCGTTTCTACCAGCTGCAGGTCTGTGTTATCTGGGCAAGCAATAGATGTGTTAATAACTGCCAGATTTAGCTCTTTCCTTTCACAGGCCAAGAGCAAAACTACTGATTAACGGGAGTTCCTGTGAAGTGTGGCTGCTTGCTGCATGGCTCCTTGAACGCAAGATGGAAATTAATAAGTAAACAGAGAAAGAAAGAAAGAGAGAGAGAGAGAGAGAGAGAGAGAGAGAGAGAGAAGAACAAGAGTTCTGATCAGGAGCCCGTCGAGCCCCCAATGTCAGCTGATTAGCCCGGGCCGACTGGACCTGGTAATTGCAAAGCTTTGACCCCCTCCAGGCAAATATTAGATTTTAGTGGTTTAACCTTTCATGGTGGGCTTAAATTGCTGCCACAGATGTTGAGCGGTAGCTGGAGAGCTCCTGTCCTCTCATCAGAGAAAAGATGGTCTTCCGACTCCGCTCTTATTAGCCTCCTCTAATTCAGAGGTCGCTTTTTAGGGCTGATTGGTGGTTTCTTCACTGATATCATCATCACCACCATCATCAGCATCATCATCATTATTGAGATCATCAGTGGCTGCTTTGTTGTTCAAAGTGTTTATAATTAGGCGGGGGGCTTCTTTTGCACATCTGCCCTGCCAAACCATGTACATGTTTTTTTTTTTCCCTTGGATGATTTTCTTTTCTCCGCAAAGCAACATCAGGAGCCAATTATGTCCAAGGAGCAAAACATGAGAACGTTAAATATGTAAGTAGTTCTGAGGATAGGAGGCAGTGGAAGGACTCTGGGGAAACCCCAGTGGCCATTAGAGGCGAACGCACAGCGGGATGAGGCGGTATAGGAAGTTTTTCTTCGGTCGCTCTCGGCTCTTTCGAGAGTCTAGGGTTACTTTCGTCCTGTCTGGGATCCTGGATCTCTTCCTCGCAAACGTCTAGCAGCTGCATCCCACGGCCTCTTGCAACACGTTGCACAGTAATGGCTTCCTTCCTCTTGCCGCCCCTCCTCCTCAGACACTCACCTGGGGAAAAAAAAGGTTAGACACATGACTGGAGAGGAGGAAAAAAAGACATTGCTCTTTTTATCCATGGGAAATAGGGAAGGAACCCTCAGCTCGTCTCAGGATGGAAACCCAATACAGCAGCTCCTCTGGTGAAGAGGGTGTATGGGGAGAGGGGGGAGTTCAGACTGAAAAGTGGTTCCATCTGAGGAGGTGAAAGTGAGAGAGGGAGAGAGAAAGAGAGAGATTGTTCCATGATTCTGTGGATATGTCCAGTCTGAAATGAACTGTAATGGACAGTGATTTTTTTTCTTCATGAAACGGAAGGAAATACATGACATCAAGAGCAAGAAAGAAAAACTCCACATGTAGTGATGTAGTGGAGCTCACTCTGATTGCTTATTATTGAAGATCCCATAAGGGCATGATAGCTGCTTGGCATGAGCTGAGAACCCATCTGATCTAAATCATATCATTCTTCCTTTATCACCAGTGTATGTGGAGTAACACTCAGGTAGCTCCCTCCTCCTCCTCCTCCTCCTCCAGCCAAAATCCCTAATATCTGTGGATGGCCATGGCCACGTCCCAATCTACCTGCTGATCGTTTCTGGTTTCACACACTGCCACAATCGCTTTGTAATTAGCCTGATATTGATGAGGCCTGAGTCCAGCAGGTAATCGCCTGGCGGTTCAGCTTCTCTCCACTTCTCAGCCAAACGTCTCTATTTATTAAAGCGCTTCTGTTATCAATTAAAAAGCCCACTCTCTTCGATTCGCTTTTGGTTTCTGAAAGCTGGGTTAAGTGTTCGCCAAGGATGCGAACAGTTTCGTAAGCATTATGATTACAACGATTAGGCTGTACATCAACAATATTTTGCACTAAAATTATTATGCTGATACTAAAAAATTTGCTGTCTCTTATCTGCAATAGGAAACAGATTTACATGGACATGAGTTTGGAATTTGACATCTGTGTCAAAATTGAGTTATTCATGTTTTCTTATTCTGTGCCCATGTATTAACATAATGTGAGGGTTTTTTTGTGCTATGCGTTTTGGAAAAAAAAAAAAAAAAAAAGAGGTACAGCACAGTTTTGTTTTAAGGAGTGCAAAACCTTGAAGCAAAGTATATCAAAAACCACCCAGAATGCAGATAGAACCTAATATTTCCAGGGGTACAAAATGATAGGTTAAAAAGAAAAATGATAAGCTAGGAATGGAATGGTAAAATATTAAGAGTAACTAAAGGTATACAATCTGTTTTTAACAATTTCAAATCTAAAATTTTTGAAAAACAAAAAAGACAGGACAAGATGCTTCAAATAAACACAATGCAATGACAGTACAAGTATTTGTTTAAACTGCTTATTTAAGTTCATTTGCTTAACATTTAGTATTTGATAAAAAAAAAAAAGAATATAATATATTCTTACTGTAGCAAATCTAGAGATGTGGTGCATCTCCAAAAAATAATATCTGATTGGTCTAAAATACCATTAAAGAAATATTTATTCCAGTTTCCCTTATCACCTTACACCACTATACTGGTATAGCATCACACAGCTAATCCAAGCATTTTCTCTCTGTATTGTCCTTTTGTGTCTACAGATACATATCATTTGTTTGTCCTTGCATTTTTTTCTCCCTTCCGGCTTTGGTTGATGTGTGTGTATAAGCGAGTGTATTATTCAGGCGGTGTCTCCTGGGCCGCGCAGGTCTTGCGTGAATTACCGTGCTCAGGGTCTCAGGACGACTCCACGCTGAGGCAAGGACACCATGTGGCCCTCGCTCATGTCCCGCGGCTGCTTTTTTCCAATCACAGCGTTCTCTCTGCATCGCTCCCTGCAGATAAGAAGCCAATCATGGCTGGCTTAGGCACATGTGCTGGTTCACACAGGGCAGAGTCATCGGAGGACGGTGGGGGGAGCAGGTTGGCTGAATGGCCCTGGGGCAGGAACAGTTCACTGGCACCCATGACAAAGGCACACACATATGCGTACAAAGCCAAAAGCACACCACATCTGTGCAGTCTTCTTCTTCTTCTTTTTCTTTTCTCTCTCCCTTCCAGCAGTTCTGTGCATACAAGTGTGTCTGAGTGTTGATCAATAAGTTCCCTTGACTTGTGATGAATTCGAGTTGATTCATAATAGGCTATGTAAGGAATAAAACATGACAGGGCTGTTGTAAGAAAATAATCTATAAGGGGCTGGTGTGAATTTTCTATTCCTGTATTTAGGTTAAATGATGTGAAACAGGTTGGTTCCTGTTATCCTTTATGTCATAACAACTATAAACATCTAATGTATTTATTACCCAGCATAACTTTGCAAGTGTTCCTGAGAAACCACAAGTTCATCTGACCTGCAGACTGTAGTATTGGAGAAGCTTTACCTCTGACACTGGCGACTCATATGGACAATTACGTTTAAATCCATTATAGTCTAGGATGTCAGCTTCATTCAAGAACCTTTGGATGTTTTTCATATAGTAACATGTTACTATGAGCACAGTAATTAGTTTTATAATAATAAAACCATATAGCCAAACTGCTTTCAGAGCTTGCAGTTTTAATCATGTTTAAATTAAACTCTGTCTGACCAATCAGAACCGAGTATTTAAGATCACTATGGCATATGGGAGATACTGACACGTATGGCTCATGCTGTTTACAGCAAACAGGTCATTGAATCAAATGCATAACCCCAAGAAATCTGTGTGTGTTTACAAAGAAGCAGCAATTATGCAGAAGATGCAATAAATAAACACTTATAAATAAACACTTCTTGGACACCGTGTACAGTAATATTAATTCAACCCATTCTTGACATCCAACTTAATTTTTCTGACTCACAGCTGTTTATGAATGTATTTACTGTTTAAAGACTTAAGATTAATGGTAGCGTCATCAATTAATCCACTGCTATGCCTTTATCCTGATGCACCCGAATCAGGTTCACTTTAGTTCACTTGAGTTCTTGGCTAAAGCTCAATATTTTTTTGTTATTGAGATGGTTTTTAGGAGTGAATTGTGCATGAATGGTGGAAAATGCTAGCGGAAAAGCAGCTCTGAGCATGCTGCCCTGCGATTGTGATTGTGTTGGCCATAACTCAGTAGAGCTAAGTAGTATAACAGCTTTAAGGCGAGACGGTGAGATGCGCTTATCCTGGCACGAGCCAGTAAGGATATTAGGAAATCGCTGTAAAGCACTGTGAAAATTGTGATTACAATAAGCTCTGAACCACGACTACTAAAGGCTCAGCAGATCTCTCTCACTCTGACTTTTGTTCGCTCATTTCTTTTTTAATATTCAAATGCTCCACAAACGGCAACACTAACCGCAATTCATTCCACGGATTCTGGCATTCCGCTCATGTTCTCCAAACAGACACGCTTCCTTTGCCTTTCAAGTATTAATGACTTGCTTACTGGACTGAGCCCACTTTTCCAAAATTCCTTGTGCGAAGGAGAATGCTGATTAATCCTCAGAGAAGACAAGCAAGCCATAGACTTCTGCAATACTCATTTTTAATCCTAAAAATCAAACTGGTGTGTAAGTATGACGAAATAAAGCCAATTGAGCATACCTTATAGATTCAGTAATCTGGTACTACCTTTTTGTGTACATCACAAAATACATAATTACTATTTATTTCATTAAATGAACAGTTAGCCAGTGAGTTTGTACCTTCTGTTCTGTAACAAATTGCTAAATAATCCATACAACAACAACAACAACAACAAAAAATTCAATTTTAAATTAATTTAAAACTCAACATTATCATGGAAGACTTTAGCTGTATATAGTTTCATAGTTTACCCAGGAAACCACAAGGTACCTTACGAGCTAACAAAATACAAACAGCGATCCTGCTAGTCCTGTGTTAACACAGTTAGGTCTTAGCTAATGTATGATTTATGCCTAGCCCCCTAACTCCCTACAGTGAATTAGAGACCAGAGGTCAGGTCTATTTTTCTTAAGCAAACCACAGCGTGCTTGTAGCTAAAGTCTGAGCACAAACACAGTTCATCATGGCACTGACGAGCGTCACACGTGGTCTGGTACAAGCCAGAGGCTAGCAGCCCATCAGTTTGATGAATACTCCTCAGCATAAGCTTCAGCTCCATCATGGTGGTACATGTGATGAGAGCGCATTGATCTGTAACACAGCACGTGCCTGTGGAGCACAGCCTTGTGATTGTTAATGCTAAATTATAGCTAAGTAGAGAAGAACAAAAATGAAAAGTAATAATTTTCGGTACAAACACAGAACTGCTTTCAAAATTTACTTTGCAAACAAAATGGGTACTAAAATCGGTAGTTTAGAGTTACATGCTTAAGTTTATTTTCAAAGATTTGAGGTTTGAAATTGGTTTTAACCAGATGGTTAAAAAAAATGACAAACATGACAAGGCACTTTATGTTATCTATACAAGGGACATTTGAGTCAAACTGGAACTTCTGATTATGTAGAATAACAGAACACTATTTTTTCTATATATCATAGTGATTCACAAGTGCTTGGACACCCTCAAAGTGGAAAGTTTTCTCAGTATGCCAGAGCGATGAGCAGGATTTCTGCTTCACATCTGAAATGCTGGTCTCCCAGGAACTCCTTTAAAGGCACAAATGTGGAAATCCCTTAAAGCAAGCTCAGGACTGTACAGGGGATGTTCAGACAAGATCCTCTAATGTGTAAGTGGTGCTCATGAATGATTTTGTACAGTTCCCACAGACAGATGCATCGCTTCCTCAAGTTGGTGACAAGTTGTGCATTGATTTTAAAGGACAGATCCAACTTGGCTGGGATTATCCTTCATGGGCATATGGCTTTTCTTAAACTGTTTGCACCATTCAAATGTTTTACTGCGGCCAAGAGTCTCATCATGAAACATGTTAGAGCCTTACCTTCACCCCCTCTTGACGTTGAGAAAACTTCGCAAGACAGTGTTACCATGAAACCACAAAATGCAATGGCATTCATCCTAAAGACTTTTGTGTGGAAATGTAATGTTACAGCTTTTTACTTTTTCATCACAAAGCACTGATGCTGGAGATGCTTCTAAAAAAAAGTTAAATAACCATCTCATTACAAAACATTTCACCATATACATAATTTTTCTTAAATGACATTTTGTTGAACACGTTTTAAATCCAATTTATTAAACTTATATTATGTAAAGCAAATACTGTATAAGTCTAGGTGAATAAGCTTTTTTTTTTAACTTTCTTTAGGTTACAATAAAGAATGTGTGCAGCAAAAGCCCACTGCCCACTTCCTTTGCTCAATGCAAAACAAATAATGAACCAAAATGTAAATAATATATTTTTTAAATTAAGGAATTGGTTGGACATAGTGATTTCAGTCATACATACATAGAGAAGTAATTGTGCTGTGTTGTTTTGTGTTCTTTAAGCCTGAAAGTACACTGCATTTATCACTCCAGGGGCTAACAGACCTGCATATTATGCTCATTAAGGCATTAGTTTTTAGTCAGGATCTAAACAGCATCACAAACCATTGTTCTTACAGTTACTCGCATATGTGACTGGTCGCTTGAACTGAATAAGTTTATTTAACAAAATACTAATACATTAGGCATATAAATGCTATTAATGTGAATAGTTCATGTATGTGTATAATAAAAAATAATAATAATAATAATAATAAAAATAAAAATTATTATTATTATTATTATTATTATTATTATTATCATTATTATTTTATTATTATTTTTAAAAAATCCATGGCTCACATAAATAGGCAAATTATTACTGTACATGTTTAATGAGTCAGTATTACTATAAAGTGCTTTTGAGCCTTTATAATTGAAAAAAAAACTGAAATTTAATTTCATATTAAATTTATTAAGTAGACCGTAGGTGGTTAGAAATGCTTTTTATTAATTAACTGCATACAGACAATGCACAAGCAAATTGATATATTAAAAGATAATGAAAGATATATTGTCCCCTTCTCAACAATATATTTAAGTAAATGAAAATTTTTTTTTTCTTTTTTGCTAAAGTAAGCTTTTAATGAGCACATGGTGGATGTTCAGTTAGCAAAGTGATTCACTGTTGAAGGTGACTGTTTATCACATATGAGGCTGGGTACACCTAGGACGGGGTGCCAAGCCATTGTAGGGCATATAAGCACACACACTCACTCACACACTACAAGCAATTTGGAAATGGCAGTTAGCCCATCCTGCATGTCTTTTGACTGGAGCACCCAGAGGACTGAGGGGACTGAACCCTAAACCTGGATGAGCGAAGCATCATTGCTAACCACTATACCACCGCATCAAAAAAGTAATATTAAAAAAAAACAAAAAAAAACAAAATGACTTCTTTTATTAAAGAATTTATTGGGAACCATAAGAACTCTGACATGTTCTGACATGAACATTGACATGACCTGCAAAGCATCATGTTGGACATGGCAAAGTCACATACACACAATCAAAGAAAATAATATAAAATGACAGAAACACTCTTAAAGAAACTTATAGTTGTACTGATGTTGTACTGATCTAAATATTTGGTCATGTATAATAAAACCACAGAATGTCATTATTTTGCAATATGTCCATGATAACTGGGTAATTCTGATGATGACAAAAAAAAACCTGCCTTTAATTATGAGAAAGTGGTGAGAACGTGATACAAGTTGTTATAGGAAACAAATAAAAACATCAATGTCCAATAGCAAACATATTTTTTGTTTTAAAAAAATTACAAAAATCCAAAGGAAAAAAATATTAAAATGTATAAATGTCCAATAAGTCAAAATAACATTTTATGGATACTGTACGCAATGTTACTACGAACTTAATACACATTTAATATTTAATATAAATGTAATGCACATTTTTGTAAACAAAAATCACATTTTTGTAAACACATTTTGTAAACAAAAATGTAATAGCCGAAATTAGTCATTTCAGGCTCGAGCTCATACTTTTACACGCGAGAGGACAATCCGGAAGTGATGTCTCCTAGAATAAAGCGACTATTTCCGGTAAAAGCGTGCGCTTGTATTTCAACATGGCTGCGTCCAGTAGTAGGGCTGTGCGAAGCATTTTCTCAAAATGTGCCAACTGCCGTTGGAGCGCGTTTATTTTTCCATCAAACGTGAACCGGCAGGTAAAGGCCCTTCTTCTGTTTTATATCATTTTTAAAGCTAAGTCTGTTTTGGCTCATCGCTTGCTGTAGTGGTTAGCGGTAAAGCTTGCAGATGACAGGTCACATCTCAAACCGCATCCCCTCGCCTTCTCTGTACTAGATAGTGTGCTAGAATAGAGCGAGTCTGCTCTGCGTTATGGCGTCCTGTTTAGTGCAGTTATATACGGTTTTGGATGCAGCTCTTGTTGCCCTTGTGCTGTATCTGGGTGAGAAAAGTTGATTTTTTTTGTAAAAAAAAAAATGTTTTGATGTAAAAGACTTATAATCTTACCAGGTAAAACATCTAACTGATGCATTTAAGTAAATATTTTGCGTTTATCTATTATATTAAATCTCCAGTTTGTGGATTTTTAAAAATATTTTAAAATAAATAAATATCACACACTGCCTGGCCAAAAGGGCACCACCTAAGTGTAGCTAAGTTTCTCTAGTCTTTCGTTAGATAATTACTGCAGTGATTAATATGGTTCAAAGATAATAAGTTATTTAACCCTAGCTGATGCAGTGAGTAGCTAATCATTTCGTAAAAACCATGTCAGAAAACATATCCTGTGGCTGTGGCAAAGATGTTTCAGAAGTGTCAAAAACTGCATTATTGAAACATCTTGAATGAGATCACTTAAACTCAATAAAAAAAAAATAAAAAAACCTACAACAGTAGAACTCGCAGCTATGTTTATCACTGAAAGTAAGAGCTTTTCCAAATGCACAATGTGAAGAGAACTTGTGGGATTACGACTAAACAGCTGTGTAGCCTTATGAAAACCACTTACTGTTGAGGCTAATCAGAAAAAAAGGCTTCAGTTTGTTAGGAAGCATAAAGCATATTACACCCAACAGATTTACCCTGTTCCAGAGTGATGGCCGCATCAGGGTCATGTATAATAAAACCACGGAATGTAATTATTTTGCAATATGTTCATGATAACTGGGTAATTCTGATGATGATGCCAAAGACACTTTATTATTATTATTATTATTATTATATACATTTTTGACATTTTATTAGTAGTAGTATAAGTAAAATAACAATAAATAAAATAAAAATATTATTAGTAAAAAAGTGATGTGGACAAAGTGATCCCAATATGCCTAGTGCCTGCAATACAAGCCTGTGCGGGCAGTGTTATGATCTGGTGTTGCTTCAGTTGGTCAGGTCTAGGTTCAGCAACGTTATATGCCAAAAAAATGAGGTCAGCTGACTACCTGAATAAACTAAATGACCAGATTTTTACAACAATCATTTTTTTCCCTTGATGAATCAGGCATATTCCTGGACAACCCATTGAAAATCTATGGCATGTCCTGGAGAAGATGTTTTGCAGTACTCCAACTCTCCCATCATCAGTATAAGATCTTGTAGAGAAATTAATGTGACTCTGGATAGAAATAAATGTTGTGACATTGCACAAGCTTATCAAAATGACCCCACGGCCATAATGAAAGCAGAAGTCCCTCCAATAATCTTCGGTCCAAATATTAGAGTTTTAGAATTTATTATAATTTTCTTTTTGACCATATTTGAATATTTGAATTTACTAATAAACGTATGCCAGTATTATTTTGTGTATTTAAATGTGTCTGGTAACACTGGCTTTATCGAGTTATATGAATCATGGCCACATGTATTTATTCTGATGAGTATTAAACAGCTATTCTTAATTGTTAATTATTCCATGTGAATTATAGACAGTTTGTAAATACTGGACTGATATTTTACCGCTGTTGTTTAATCCTCTTTTTGTTTTTCTAGATGATCAGCAGGCAGATCTGTGTGTCTTCAGCTGCATGGAGGAAGAACCTTGCAGCTGCCGGACCTGAAAAGTTTTCAGAAGAATACATTAAGAAACAAATAGAAGACTTCAATATTGGCAAACGGCACCTGGCCAACATGATGGGGGAAGACCCTGAGACGTTCACGCAGGAGGACATAGATGTAAGATGCACATTATTGACACATTATATGACTAGTGTGTGTGTGTTTTGAGCACTCAGGCTTTGTATTTCTCTGGGCAGTGATTTTTAACAGCAGATACAAGTTACAGATCTGATTTGTATAATATTTAGGCGTTACACTGGACCAAACTAATGTGAAGATGGACCACACCACACCTGACTCTGTATCTGTAATCCATGCATTTTTGTTTCAGTAGTGAGGAACTCGTAAAGAATGTATCTTTTGTGAGTTGCTCTCAAATGAAGTACATGTTAGAAACATAGATTGTATAAAAATAAACTGGACAAACCCTCATTGATGTCAGAAGCAGGTTTTTTTGAAGTGCGTTTTTGAAGGTTAATTGTGCAAGATATGCTCACCACCATCATGGCAGGAGCTGACCGAGCCTAAATCCCAGTTAATCCATAAATGTGAAAATGGGCAGAATGAACAGATCCTGACTGTTGGATAGAACATGCCTACTTACCTCAGTTACCACAAGCTTTCTAGCATAGCTTTAACTTGGAAAACATTTAATTCCCTTGTAAAGTTGTACATTTTAACACGGTTTATGGGGATTTAATCACTTTTGAAGCCAAGGGGCAACCTCCTTCTGGCACTCCCATGTTAGACTTGTCTTTTCAGAACTGGAGGTTGCCCCTTGGTTAGAATAGAGGTTTAGCTATATGAGAAAGGGAATCCGTCTTCCAGCATTTGTCTTCTGACATAGTTGTTTAAGAAATGAGAAGTTCCTCATTGCATCAGTAGACAGAATATTAATCACTACAGTAATTATTCAATCTCAAAAGTATTTCTTATGTAAATCCAAATGCCATCTGTTTTTGGCAATATGACACAGTGAGGTTTGCCTTTGCTAATAGATGGAAAAACATTATGTTTTCAGGTTGTCCCTTCACGCGTCTAGCTGAGATTTCAGTAAAGCATTGTTGAATGTTTGTAGGATTTATATGGAATTTTCTTTGTAACCAGTAAAGGAACTGAAGAGATTTTTGAAATTGTTTGAGTTAGTGGTCATGTTACAACGGGGTCAAATGTCCTTTTTTTTTTTTTTTTTGGGTTTGTTTTTTTCTTTGTAGTATGGGTGGGGGAAACTTACCAATTGGTGCCATTTTCTATAGCTGTGTTTAATATGGTGGAACATCTATAAATAACGTTAGTTCCCCTTATTACTTATTGTATAACAGACAAAAAATGCAGCCTGTTGGAGAGAAAAATAGAAACCCCCAGAACGCAACATCTTCCATTCTCAAGACTTTTCCATGAGGGAAAATGTAAAGCATATGTGTCAAACTAAAGGCCCACTGGCCAAATACAACCCACTGCCACGTGTTCTTCAGCTTGCGAGAACTCGTAATAGTAATACAGAAATGGACTATATTACCTAATATTATACATGGCCAGAAATCACAGCAGTGCCTTAGAGCTGTGAGCAGACTGACACCACCTATCTGCTGCAGTTAGAGATATAGTCAGAGATAAGTCAACAAAATATTCGGTGTCGGGTGTTGGAAGTGGGGTTGCCAGGACCTCGTTTGCGGCAAAGGGAAAGGGGAAATACTTAGAGGTTCTGAGTAGGAATTCCAAGTTAAGAGGAGCATCTTCTTTAGTCTCTCCTTGTCAGTGGTCGGAAATTATGAGTTGCAGCCTTTGTAGTGACATGACTTATTTAGTCCTGCGTACAATCTATTATCAACCAATCTTGCCTTATTAATAATGTTGCCGTAAAAGCTCCACTGAAAATGACACATCGTCTTAAAATAGATCCAGGTTTCTTTCAATGCATTTCCCTATAATAAGGACACATTTAGTTGGTAAACTATTTCATATTGTTTAATTATTGGTAGATCTACAGTGCCATGAAAAAGTAGTCCTGTTTTTATTTTGTTTCTTTGTTTGCCTATTTGTCACACTTAAATGACTTAAATAAATTTAAATATTACACCAAGAAAACAAGAGTAAATACAAAATGCTGTTTTTAAATGATTTAAGAGAAAAAAGCTGTCCAAACCAGCCTGGCCTGTCCAAACCAGCCTGGCCTTTGGAAAAAGTAATTTCCCCCTAAACCTAATAACTGGTTGCATTCAAGCGTTTGCAGTGACAATGCACAAATGGCAATGAGTCTTTCACATCACTGTGGAGAAGTTTTGGCCCACACTTCTTTTTTTTTTTATAATTGTTTTAGTTCAGCCACATCGGAGGATTTAACCTGTTTAAGTTCACACCACAGCATCTCAGTTGGATTTAAGTCCGGACTTTGACTAGGCCTCTCCAAAACCTTAGGTTTGTTTTTTTGGGCCATTTAGAGACAGACTTGCTGGCGTGTTTTGGATCATTGTCCTGCTGCACCCTTTAAGTACGCTTGAACTTGAGGTCATGAACTGATGACTGGACATTCTTCTTCAGGATTTTCTAGTTGAGCACAGAATTCACATTTCCATCAATTATTGCAAGTCGTCCAGATTACTTTTTCACATAGGGTCAGGAAGGTTTGGGCAGCTCTTTTCCCTTAAAAAGTTAATTGCCTTATGAAGTCAGCATTTTGAAAACTGTATTTTGTATTTTCTTGGGTTATTTTTACGTCAAAAAAAAATTTGTTTACTAATCTGAATAATTTAAGTGTGACAAAAATGTAATATATATATATATATATATACTTTTTTACAGCAGTGTAGGAATTTAGCTGTTACCACATAAACAGTAGGATGAGTTCATAATATAACCCCATGGTTTGCTCAGCAGCTGATGCTACTGTTAAAGCTGCTTATACAGGATATTAACACTTTCAGCGCAATCAGAACTGAGAATTCGGCAGTGCTGTGGGTCAAGCCTGCAACAGCCCGGAAATTCATGTGCTGATTTTATGAGTCTGTGAGATAAATACATAAAGTGCTGAATATTTTGAAAATCTCCATTCCTACAATGTCTAATTCTGTTTCTTTCTCTTAAAAATCAGAACCCAGTGCATTAAACAGGTGACCTTTTTTCACATTCACAACTGTGATTAGTTAAAAGCTGGAGCTGGTGGCCTTTGGAGTACATCTGCTGAAGGCAATGCCAACTCTCTCTGCATTAAATAAAGCTTTTTGGCTGTTTCTTTCTGTTTTTTTTTTTTTTTTTTTTGGAACGCTTCCCATTGTAGACCGTTTTTGTGTACTTTGTTAGACCTGTTCATTACAACAAACTTTGAAATGTGCTTCTGTTCAGGCAAAGAATGAAGACGTTAGTGCTATATTCTCAGCTTAAAAAAATAGGGTAATGTTGAGACTTGAAGACTTGGTTTAGTGCCATCATGCGTAATGTGTTCTGTCCGTGAAAGGCTCAGCGATGAAAAGCTCTATTGCTCCAGTGAATAGCTAAATTATTATTGTATACATATTAAATAATATTACTTATATTAGTACACTAAGCCTATGCTCAAAAACAGTGCTGAGGGGGTTTATGGAATTATATTTTCTAGTTGAAATTAAATTAGTCTGTGTCTACAAATATTTAAGAAATCTTGGCCTTGAGAATGTAGCTCAAAAGTAGTAACACTGATTTTGAAATTTCCGTAACATTAAAGGATAACACATGGCAAGCTGCACTGACATCGGAAATTGGTCCAGGCTTCTTTCAGTGCATTTCCATATAATAAGTACAAATTTAGTTGGTAAACTATTTCATATTGTTTAATTATTGTCAATGCAATTAATTAAAAAAATTAGGAAATAAATTTGAAAAATGGGAGGAAATGTGTATAAATTGTAATTATCAGTTTGTCTCCGATGAGGAAGTAAATGTAAAAACTAAAAGCTTCACCACATCAACAAATGTATTCTCTTCTTTGATAAACACAGACACTTGTCCAGTATTAGTCTGAGGATCATGACTGAGTGGGATGTTATTATTAGAAGGATTATGTATTAGAACTAGCAGATTAATATAAAGCTGTGGTTTTTGTAACAGTTGAAACTACTGTTATATCCATAAGGTTAAGTTCTGATATGTAAAAATTTAGGTAGACGTTTTTAGTCAGTGTTGCCTCAGAGTTTTTGCAATCAGACTTTTACCTAAATGGTAGTTATCGTGCTTGGCTGGAGTTTCATTTGGGACCTGGGCCCAATTCTACTATAATACCTAAAGCTTTGCTTTTGGGATAAAGCCAAGCCCAAGCCTCTCCGGTGGTCACAGAAAGACGGCGATGTTCAAAGATACTTTAATGCTTCTCTCTCTCTCGTCCTTTCCCTATACTGTAATTGATTCATCACACCAAATGTGCCCAATTTGCATTTATCCCCAATCCTCCACCATCGTTAATGAATTGAGTCCTCAGTGCCAGCGTGGCTAAGAGGCAGTGACACCCACCAAGCCTCTGCCAGACGAGCGGGGAATGGCTTGGACTGCCGGGCAGGGAGGCAGGGCACTAAACTGGTTGCCAGCTCTGGCCGACACGACGTTTCTATGAGTGCGGCAGAGGAGCAGGGACAGCTGTGCCAGCAGGAAGTAATTCACCTTCCTTTCACCTGCCTTCCCTTTACTGTCATGCACAGACACGGTCTCACGCCATGTCTCGCAACACGGTCTCTAAACCCATCAGGTGGCCTGGAAGCCTTCGAAATGTGATGCCAAGACTGGTGACAACTGTGATAAAAGCAGCACTGATGGTTATGGGTTCCAGCATGCAGAGCTGCACTGTTGAACTTTTCGTTTCGCTGGCACACTCGTGCCAGCTCGTTTACATCCATTAAGCGATAACTGAGCTGTGTGACTGCTTCTGCCGTGAAAGCAGATGTGGCAGTAAGCCAGTGCTAAGATTTTGAACTCCAGGCAGCATTTTGTTTTTAGGTTTTTTTTTTTCCCACATCATTACTTACAGCGACATATCCTAACTGTATAACAAGTAGAGAGGGTTCTCAATTCTCAAGTTCACTATAAATGGAAATTCATTAAATACGTTTTATATCAAGTGCAGAATCAGTAGCTCGTTCCAGAAATGAGCTGTAATTAACATTTTAAAATGGCTTAAATTGGATAAAATTGGCATCGCAAACATGATTTGGGGTCTGCTAAGACATCACAGATGACAGTCGCTGATTTCTGGAGCCTCTGGACGTGTAAACACTTACAAATGCTGAGTGAAGGACAGTACAGTGCAGAGTTATGCAGCGCAAAACTAATATGTGTGCTCAAGACTTGATATGCGGACACACTTCTACTGCTGTTGCTCCAATTGCCTCCCGGATCTGCCCGATTCATCCTGATACTTTGTTCCGCTTGGGGTTTTGGCGCTTGGAGATGGAACGGCTGCTGTAATTGTAAAGCCTTAGGTATATCTTATCAACACACTTAGTGGGAGAATGAATTATTACTCCTCTACAATGTGATGTCACTTTTTCGAGTCTAGTTCCTCTTTGTGTTATTACAGAGCGTTTCTTTTTTTTTTTCTTGACAAGGTTCCTTACTTCCTTGGGGATCTAAATCTATTTTGGGATTTCTGTGAAACTGCTTTATAGCACTGTCTATATAACATTTAATTGATTACCCAGTTGGTGTTCCCTTTTAGAGCCTGTACTCTTTGGAACTCTAGTCAAAATTCGTGTGAAAATCCTAACCACAATCAGTTATTACTGCTTCCTATATAACATCATCTCACTATTTCCCCACTATTTGTCTGTATGTTGGCCTTAGCCCTGAAAAAATATACACCAATCAGCCATAACCTCAAGAGCACTGGCAGATCAACTGAACAACACTGATGACCAACTATACAAGGCTCACCCATGCCCAAAGCCGCTGACCCGGCCTCCAAACTCCCCAGATCCCAGTCCGATTGAACTCTCAGACAAACAGGTCTGACCCATAGAGGCCCCACCCCTCAACCAACAACACAGAGGCCTCTGAGCCACGCCCAGAGCTGCCCTAGTGGCACAAGGGTAACCCAAAATCTATGTGGTTTAATGGATTTAATGTTATGGCTGTTCTGTGTACAGTATTGTGTACCATGGTACAGAAAAAAGTTGTAGCGGAGGCATGGCATTGGAGTTCAGTGCGTTATCCGTCGCCACAACATCACAAAGTTCGGCCACCTTGTATGAAGTTTAGGCAGCGTTGTTTTTTGCAGAGCGGCGTGATGAGGCTACACCTCCCTCGGGGAGTTGCGCCATATTGCATTTCAAGGTATTAACAGGTGCTGCCTTCATCTGTCACTGCACCCTGCATCCGTCCCCTTCTCCCATCCCCATTCTGTCTTCCCTCTTGTTTCTTTGCTCGCTCTCTTACACCACTCACTTTCTCTCTCTCTCATTCTCCCATTTTGACAGTGTGATGCATGACTGCGTGTCCTTTTCCGCTGCATCTGCTGTCATCTCACTTCATCTCGCTCTGTTTCACCTTTTTTTCTTCCATCGTTTGGTTTCCTTTCTTTTTTTCCCCAACTCGTTCACAAATTGTCACTTTTTTGCTATCTCAAGGGTAATTATATTAGCACTGCCCTGTTGTTGGAAACTGATTGCACAATATATCGCAAGGTTCAGTTATATCCAGTTGCGTGATTCGTGATGGGGTCCGTACATAAGTGTGCACACAAGTATAATGTTTGTCATCCAGAATTCTGTTCTGTTCAGTTAAACAAATGCATGAACATGTTAGTAATACATGTTAAGTTAATTAATACTAATAATACTGTTATAATAATTTATTGCACTTTTTTTCCTACTCCATAGAGGTGCATAGCGTATCTCTTCCCCTCTGGTCTGTTTGAAAAGAGAGCTCGACCTATAATGAAGGTATGATTAGACGCTAACTAAAGCTAACTACTCCCCACCACCCCTTTAACAAGTCTCACAATGTCTTGATGTTTGCAACAACACACATATGCCACACATGTGATTTCACATTTGTATATTTGTATTTCAGCACCCAGATCTGATATTCCCAAAGCAGGCAGGTATGTAAATGAGGCTTTGTTTGTTGGCTCTTGCGATAACTAAGAGTTATAACACAACACTTCAATTATGAATTGTGTAAAACTGTGTGCAGCGGTGCAGTGGGGTGAGGACGGCCGCCCTTTCCACTATCTTTTCTACACTGGGAAGCAAGCCTACTACTCCCTCATGCATGTAAGTGCAGTGCCTTGGACTGTCTTCTTTGGTCTGTCCATCTCTCTGACTCTGTCTGTCTGTTTGTCTGTCAATTTAAAAACTTAGAAAAAAAAACTTTACAAACATAAGCAAAGGAGCCAACATCTGTGGTTTTGGCAATTTATTATTTGGGAACCCTTGATATGGCAGGACATGAGATTTGAGACACTTTTGTGTAAAAAATATACATTCTTTTGTGGTCACTCTTGCTTTCATTTCACACTGATTTAATTTAGGTGAACTGTGACCCATGAATTCATGATCCTTGTCTTTCTGAGCCAGTAAGCACCACAAATGCAAGACTGGACAGAAATGGAAGACTGACTTATTAATAGATGGTGATATCACCAGACCTTTCCCTCATTTTTTAAAATAAGTTTCTTTGTTTCTTTTTGCATACGGTATGGTTTTTTAGGTAATTAAAAAAAAATCTTGTTTGCTATGGTTTTTAGTCATCAGTGTTGGCGCTAAAGTATATAACTCAAGTATATAAACTATAATTAGCATAGTGGAGACCACCACCCCAGTTTGCCAGTGCAAAGTTGCTCTACCTGAGGTCCATGTGAAGTTATATATACGCGTACCCCTGGGCCTGGCTGCTGCTAACTTAGTGACTTCAGATCGAGAGATGGGTTCAGACTCACCTACTGCTTCCAGTCCTAACTTCTGTAAGGGAGACATGTCCCTCGGGTTCCCTGTAACTGTTTTTTTACTGTGCGGCCATGTTTTTTTTTTTTTTGCCTGCTGGTACCCCTGATGAATCTTGAGATCCTCAAGCCAGTCAGGCTCGAAAAGCTTCCTTCTTCATAACTGCTTCTCTCACCTCTGGTGTGAACAAGCAGGTTCTTGGGTTGCCACCATGACCAGCACCAACAAGCGTTAGTCCACAGCTACATGCAACATGCTGCTTTCACAACAAAGATCCTGAACAAGATCCATTCAAATTCCACATCACATCCTCTGGGACATGGGAAAATCTTGCCTTGGAAATCATCTTGCCCCAGGCATGTGTAAATGGCTTTGGCACATGGCTGGCCCGAACGAAAGAACAAGAGTACAAATACAGTACAGGTGGGTTAAATTAGGTGGTCTGGCTTATTTTCCAAGCTTGAACGAGAAATTTGGAAACCTGGTAGGGGCTCAAAGTGGATCCGCTGCTTTTCCTCATTGAGAGCATCCAGGTGAGGTGCTTTGGACACCTAATAAGGATGTCCCCTGGTTGACCTCCATCCAGGTGCTGTAGCAGATATTTTTTTGTTAAGATTTATTTTAAAGTTAACATCTCTGCACATGGCCACTGCTTTCTCTAAATAAAAAAAAAGGAAAAATCCTGAACGTTTAAGTGAATATTCCAGAAATCGGTCTGCCTCTCTTTCATAAGTATGAATCAATATGTGTTTAATGTGTAGTAGAGATGATGGATTTTTTTAGTACAGTAGTTTAACAAAGGTGGTGATCACAGACAGTGGTAGCTAGATTTGTAGAAATAGTAATGTCATTTGGTTTAAGTAGAACCTCCAGTCTAGCTGCCAACCCAAGACCAAGCGTTAACACTTCAGAATATGAGAGCGTTCAGCTCATAAGTTTTGAACACCACAAAATAAGGGGAAAACAGCTTGTAGGATACGGATAAAACCTACAGTGATTACTTTTGCAATGTAATAACGTGTTGCCGCTCACACATTATCAGTTACCTACAGTAGCTAACTACCTAAGGATTAACAAAATGATGACAAACCCCATATGCTATTTACATTACGGTCACACATTTTAACTACATCCAGAAACCATGATCATCGCACTCAAACCATCAGCTAAATGTTTATTTTAAATAGCCACAGAGGGCACCGGCAGTGTCTGGTATAAAGGATTTGATTAACACAACAGCTTGTTAGCCATGACACTCCTGGGGTCTGGTGTAGACGCAAACACAAACCTGAATAAAGGCTAATGAAATGTTAATAATAATAATAATAATAATGATAATAACAATCTGATTTTTTTTGTTATTATTAAATTTTCCATACAGGCATTGAACTACATAATAATAAATATATCTTTCGACTCTATTCACATATCAGGTGACCCCAAGGTTGAGAATCTGTGTTAATGTTTTTTAAAATAAGGACTGACTGGCTTTGCTGTCTCTATCCCTGTCTATCTCTTTCCATTTTCTTTTTTTTAAATCCTTCTGTTTTTTTACACGTTCCCTTTCTCTCGAGTAAGCTGTGACATAAAAATGTTTAAATAGGCTTTGTCCAACAAGGCAAAGAAAAGTAGATGAGGACATCAAGATGTGGACCAGGATATATATATATATTTTAGTTAATTTATAATGTTTTTTGAGCTCAAATATGTGCATCAATGCCAGTCAGTATAACAGGGCTGTATAACATGCAATACCAATGTTGTGATGTCACAATGCCTGTTTTTTTCCATTATAGATATTTGTTTTAAGAACTACAAACTGAACATATCAAGATGAAATTTCCACATGGATTTTCAAAACTGTCTGTTTGAACGTTTCTGAGCAAACCTGCGTATCATGTTGCATTTCAAGTATTGTAGAAATGTCTTTGTGAATCCTGATGTGATGGCTGTCATGTCAGCCCCTCCTAGAATAAAAAGTGTAGAGCAGGAGATCCAGAGAGGGAGAGATGGAGAAAGAGGAGTGTGTTTAAAAGAGGAGCTGGGTTTGTTCACTGTAACGCTTTCTTTTTTTTTCCCCTGTCTCGCCTCCCCAAATCGCATTTACAGCAGGGAGCAGTACACACTTCACTAGGCATGCCTGGGCTTTGTGCTGTTTCAGATGTGTGTATGTGTGTGTGTTAGAGGTACAGCTGTGTGTTGAGGATTTGGGAAATGAACCCCAGAGACATCACTGCAATCTACCCGGTTCTTTGTCACCTTAGTTAATTCCTTTTCAGAGTTACTTTTCTTTTTCTTGTGTTTCTCCTGTTCCCTGCTCCTTTCACCTCTAACGTTTATCTCCGGACTCGACCTTGGGCTAAGACATGACGCCATAGCAGTGCGTATCCGTGCGCGCGTGTTGATTAATGTGGCATTGTCCTCGACTTGCCCAAGCCCCCGTGCCGCTCCCCTTTTGCCCGGCAGTAGTCGAGACCCCTGCTGTTCATTTAAATAGGTATGTCAAATCAGAAAATAACGTACAGCTCCCCAGCCAGCAGAGAGCAATATTTTACTGGGACAAGAGGGAAAAGGAAAGAACGGAGACGTACGTATACATCATAAGCACACAAAAACAAACACACCTTTTTTCTTTTTTTATAAGGAAAAAAAAATTGACTAGAAGTCTTATGATTATCCTATGCATGTGCATGGAAATGTATTCAATATTTTTTCAAATTATTTTGGTACAACTTAAACTTACACAACAAATAATTTGGGAGGACAAAAATAAAAAATGTTCTTTATTACTTGGCATATTATACCTCTCTCTTTTATGTCTTCTTTTTAATTCACATGCTATTCTTAAAGTTGTTATTATTATTATTATTATTATTATTATTTTTCTTTTTTGAATATAAGATGTTTTATAATCCAACTCATAGATGTCTATTGATTTACTGAATTTAAAAAGCTTACAGCTCATATCAAATCTGAGGCTTTATCTCAGCCCTGCACCGGCAGCAAAGTGGCCACGATTCTGTCCAACTCTCCTTTTTTCCTTTGCTTGATTGAATTTATCCGACTCCTTTTTATGGCTGTCTTTTTACAAATGTGTAACGTGCATTCCACTCATCTCTCTCTCTCTCTCTCTCTCTGTGCCTGTCTATTTCTTTTCTATTACTCCGCTCTCCCTTTTTTTGCACTGAAAATTGGTTTTTGCTCGATGTTTGCTTTTTTGGCGAGCGCCGGTGGATTAGACGCACTCTATCAGGATGGAATTAAACAAACAGCTGCGGAATAATTGCGGGGGGAAATGAATTCTCGCGCGGCCGAGGGGAAAGGGCCGACGTGAGCTGCATGCGCGTGTGCGCGCGCATACACGCAAACACGCACGCACGCACACGCACCCTGCCCCGCTTCGCTTCATCGCCATGACGCCTGACGGGCACTCCAGGCTCGTGGGCGCGATGCCAATTTAGACAAGAATGCCCGAGGACGCCATCCGGCTCTGCATGGCAGCTCCTCCTGCCGGGAGGAGGGAAGGAGTGTGTGTGTGTGTGTGTGTTTGAGAGAGAAAGGGGTTACGGCCCAAGTGCTCCCCAATTCAATTTCCCCCCACACACAATTAAATCCAGCCAGGGCTGAAGAGACAGAGATGGGATCTGCCTTCATAATGGAGACCCCTGTATGTGTGTGTTTGTGTTAAAAGGGGGGATTTTAAAATTCATGTTTTTTTCCCCTTTCAAGGAATTCCTGAATATTATTTTTTTTTGTTTATTCCTCTTTGCTAAAGGGTCCATTTCTACTTGAACTATTTAAACGGGTGCATTTGTTTCCCCCGTCTCACTCGACCCTACAATGAACATGCCGTATTAGGCAGACATAAAAAAAAACTGTGCAGATTGTTTAGTCCTTTTGTTTGTTCTTATGCTTCAAATCCTTATTGATTCCAGGACATGTTTGGGAAAGTGTTGACGATAGAAAAATATCAAGACAAGTTGAGAAGTAAAGGACTTTTTAGTCAAGACACCAAACAGATGTAAGTACCTCACTCTAACGTTTCTCACCATTGACATGGACATGAACGTGATTTTATTGCAAATAATATATCTAACCCTTAAACGGGCAAAGAACAACTTGCATGTGCCAGTATCAGTACGTCATGAAACAAATCATGTTTGTAGAAAACAAGTATTTTTGCGTGTGTGTGTGTGTGTGTGTGTGTGTGTGTGTGTGTGTGCATACAGTACTGTATACAGTACCAGTCAAAAGTTTGGACACAAGTTTGGATTTATTTGTCTACATTCTAGAACAATATTGGATTTTTTTCTAAAACTATAAAATAATACGTATGTCATTAGATAATTAAGTAACGACAACAACAGCAGTCAGTTATTATTTTAAGATACAAAGGTCACCTGTTCTGGAATAGTTCTATCAAGAACAGTATAGTCAAGTGCATTTGTAAAACCCATCAAGCTCCATGATGAAACTGGCTCTCATTAAGACCTTCCCAGGAAAGCAAGACCAAAACTTACCACTGCTGCAGAGGAGAAGTTCATTTAGAGTCACCAGCCTCAGAAATCACCAGTTAACAGCACTGCAACTTAGAGACGTTATGAAGGCTTTACGGAGTACGAGTAGCAGACACATCTCGATATCAATCATATCATATTTTAAATACCTTCAGTATTATTTTACAAAAAATAAATAAAAATCTGGAAAGATTGAATTATAAGGTGTGTCCCAAATACATACATACACATACACACACACTTTTTGGAAACATTATTACGCTAGACTTGTGGTATTTTCACTGACCTTGATTTGCCACATAGAAATAACAAAGATGAAAATGTTTGGAAATAATCACAAAGTTTTAAAAATAATAATAATAATAATAATTTTGAATTTCTTAGTATTTTATTGAGTGCCCTATAAAGGGTTAACCTGACATCTTGTATATACACAAAACTCTGTAGACCAATGGTTTGCAAAGATTTTTGCAAACACTTGTTTTTAGATATCTGATTTAAAAATGTTACATTGTAGGACTTCTGTAACATTTAAACATCATGATGATGCATAAATAAGATAAATCTAATGCTTTTCAGGAGGTTTTAAAAGTAACATCTATTATAGATATCATCATATTGGCATAACAGCACAAAAGCATCCCTGTTGAGCAGGGTTATAAGTCAGACTGTAACATGTCAAATGATTTCATGCACAGCTGACAAGCTCTGGTTCTCCTTCAGATGTTTTACTAAGACTGGGGGGGGGGTGGACTCAGGCCTTACATTGATATGTATTTTATATTCTAAAGAACCCAGAAGACTGCTGAGAAAAAAAGGGTGCAGATGTTTTATTTTTACCAAAAACAAATAATTTTTTAAAATTAAATAAATAAAAGAAAAAAACAAACTAATAAAAAAAATTGATTAATTTGTCAGGATAGTGAGAGACTCAAACAGCCTGAACACACTTCATTTAAGTGTGGCTTGTTCTAACATGTCTCTCAATAACATTCGAAATATAAACACACTAAATCTGGATTAGAGTGATGCTTCTGATATTAATATTTACAATAAAAGAAGAGAAGATTGAGTTTATCCTTTATAACCCCGTTTGTAAATTAATTGACTCAATGTGACGTCCTTTAGTTTGGGAATGAGGATGTACACCGTCTGGCCAAAAAAAAAAAAAGTTGTCATATCAGAAGAGTCAAATTATTCTCCTGCATCACGCAATCAAAACATTAAATAACTGGAATTGATTTGCAAACTGTCCAACATAATATTAAATCCTGTAAGGATATTACTGAACTATCAAGAAAAAGTGTGGTCAAAGGGGCTTGTTAATGACTGCGAAGATCACTTTAAACACTTGAAGTTGCATTGCAGAAAATTTGACACAGCTATGTTCAGTAGTGAAAGTAAGAGCATCCCCCCCCCACATACATACACACACACACACACACACACACACACACAAGGCTATGTGATCTGAAGAGTCCAGATCGACCCTATTCCAGAGTGATGTGTGTCAGGGAAGCCCATGAGGTGATGCACCCATCATGCATAGTGGCCACTGTACAAGCCGTATAGTGTTATGATCTGGATTTGCTCCAGTTGGTCAGGTCTAGGCTCCGCAACATTATGTGGCAATAAAATGAAGTAATTTGATGACCTGAATGACCAGGGTCACACCTGTGGGGGGGTTTCTTCCCTGATGGCATTTCCCAAAGGCATATTCCAGGACTCTAACTGTTAAAGAGTAATTCTAGGAGCATATGGATTCATTTTCACACATGCTACAGGCAGTCATACGAAATATTATCGTGTGTGCCTTTTTTTTTTAATTGGCCAGTCAGTGTGTTTTATTATCTTTTTATTTTTCTAACATTTGTTTTGGCTTTTGGCTGACAGGGATCACTTTAAATACATAAGGAGGTGGTTTAAAAAAATGCAAAGCATCATTAGGCAGTTTTCCGTTGGGATATGTAATTCATTACCTGTTAAGTTAAATGTGGGCGGTCAAAGTCAGAACCTTAAAGCCTAGAACAGGTAGATTCCTGCGCTGTTTTCAGGCTCCTCACTGAGGGCTGGATGGCATGTTCTTCACTTATAAAGTCCACGTCACTTTTTCATTAAGAACATTGACTTAAGTGACCTGAGTAGTTAGATTTAAAGAAAGATATAAATTATAGATATAGTTTTATGGCTTAAAATGGATATGAAAGTAAAAGAAGTGAACAGTTCTTTAGACGACTAAAGCTGCCCAAATAAACTTGGCTAAATAAACTTTTTTAATTAAGATTTGATAGTTCAATGGTGCACTCGTCATACAGAGACATGGGAATGGGTGGTATAGTTAAATCTGCTTTATATTTGAATATATAAAATTGTACATTTTCTCAGTTCTCTTAGTGGTAGCCGGTGGCTGCTGAAGGAGGAGCTGGAGCAGTTACTGGTAGAGAACATTTCCGATCATGAAGTAAGTGCCAAACATTCCTCATATTGCACTTCTGCATTTTCCAAGCCAGTGGTTCTCAACCCTAGTCCTGGAGGATGCCATGTTCTGCACATTTCAGTGTTTTCCCTGCTCTGTCCCACCCATTTCAACTCAGCGGATTGGTTAAACCAGATGTGCTGGAAGATGAGAAAATGCTAAAATGTGTAGCCTGGACCAGGACTGGGAAACACTGTTCTAAGCCCTTATTAAGCTGCCACACTTCCTAAAGATAGCACAAGAGGGCACTGTTTGTAAATGTGAAGACACGTCTGATTGAATGTCCTTGTCTTTGCCATGGTGTTGTGTTTGTGTGTTCGTGCAGTATGCTCGGTTCCTGCAGCTGATGGAGAGGCTCTTGTCCATGCCCTACTGCTCTACGGAGGAAGAGTTTGTGCAGCGTTTCAGACGAAAACTGGAGGTTCAGTCCAGCAAGCAGGAGATTCCTGCACTGCAGCACAATGAGGACGGTGTGGCCTTCAGTCAGGCAGATGGTACATTGACACACAGACAGACACATGCACAGGGCTATCCGGTGCATGTGAATTTGAATAACATGGAAGTTTTCTTTTGTTCATAATTTTATTCAAAAAGTGAAATTCATATTCTAGATTCATTACCTGTAAAGTGAAATACTTCAAGCCTTTTTGTTTTAATTTGAATGTTTATGGCTCATGAAAAATCCAGCATTTCACAATATTCGCATATTTCCTAAGATCAACAAAAATTAGATCAATGCAGAATGGCATGGAGTGGTACTGCTCAGGCATTATTGAAGACCAGGTTGCTTTGATAGCAGCCTTTATCTGTATTATTGAGTCTCATAGACTCTATGGATTTCAGATCAGGTGAGTTGGCTGGCCAATCAAGCACAATAATATAGGCAGCAAACCAGTCAGTTGTAGTTTTGATACTGTGCGCAGGATGTCCCGCTGGAAAAGGAAATTAATTCAATTCAATTTTATTTGTATAGCGCTTTTAGCAATTGTCATTGCCGCAAAGCAGCTTTACACAATCAAAATAA
>JAOVVA010000012.1:1124224-1154444 GCA_028565275.1 Leiocassis micropogon | reverse complement strand
TAGAAAATAAATCACTAAACAAAAACAAAGAAATTTGCAAGTGACCCCAAACTTTTGAACGGTAGTGTATATATAAAAAAAAAAAACACTGTCTTGCCAAAAAAAGTCACCATTTCTTAAGGGTCAAATTACTGGGTTATGAACCCTTAACACCTTATCAGAACCTGGTAGGATCGCGCTGAACCACTAAACCTAAACGAATAATTTTCACATCTGAACCGAGCTAAAGGTAATTGAATGTGTACAATTTTCTTTTGTTGTTTTGTATGTACATATATACATACACACACCAACCAGCTATTGAATAACATTATCAATTATATACAAGGGAACTGGTTACAGGATCATCAGCACTCGAGGCTCATTTATGCCTGTGGGGACTAAAAATAGCCTGTTTGGTCCAGTCCCGCAGAAAAGCCAATGTAGCCCAGCACTATATATATATATATATATATATACACACACACGCACACAAAAGTGCAAAAGTCTTAGGCACTGTATTATCTTTAGCACATGTGTTATATTACAGTATGTCTGTATTATAACATACAAAACCATGCACTATTTACAAACATATTTTAAATAAATAACATTACAGAAGAATATTTGCATGCCTGTAAAGAAAGCAGCATATTGCATTCTAGACCAGTTTTCAGATGGGAAAAAAACCCTAATGTAGGCTCCTGAGTTTTCCAAATACAAAGGAGCAAGTGTGAAAGTTACCCGAAGAACTCTCCGAAGATTCTCCAGTACGCTCTGTAAAACCACCCAGGTGTTAAAACTGCACAAATCTGTATCTAACACTACAGATTTTTCTTTTTCAAGCAAAGAGTTTTCACCCCAACTACTGACTAGGTTTATTTAAAAAAATTTATTTACTAATTTTAAGGTATGTTTGGAAATAGTGAATGGTTTTATATACAATAATAGACATTTTTGATAATATTGTTTACATAATAATACAGACATGATAAACATAAACTTTGTACTAAAGATCATATGGTGACTTTTGCACAGTCATGTTAAAAGTTAGTGCCCCCTCTAATTCTATGTTTTTTTGTGTAAAAACATCATAAAAATGAGGTCAAAAAAAGAAATTTGCCCAGTTTTCTCTTGTGCTGCCTGTGCAGTTCTGGCCCCCCACAAGACCTCTAACGCACGTAAGTCTCAGTGTAAGATGTGGCTCAGCATAGCTTTATTGATGAGTTTTATTGACCTCAATCTTTTTTCCAGGTGCACACACTGCCTATGTCAAGTCTGGCACAGCCTTAAGGATATTTCTCCCTTTTGTTTTTGATTGCCATTTTCTTCAACAATACACCAAATTGGTTTGTTCATTTGCTTGGAAATCAATATTATACGGACAAATTATAGTTTTTATTATTATTATTATTATTATACTTAAATTCATTTGCAACCCATATTGATACAAACTTTGCCTTCAACTGTAAGATCAGAGATGGTACTTATTGCGGAAACAGATGTTATACCTCAGGATTTTAACATACAGCGATCTCGATACAATAGTCTTTTATGTTCCAGCCCTGACCCCACACACACATTCGGGTGGGTATAGATGTATTTAGTATTTTGGCCTGCTAATTAAACTGAGCCTTAAATGACTGACTCCACTCAGCTCTAAAGCTGGGGGGGGATGGGGGGGGGGAGTGAAGGGCGGTTGAATATAAAGTACAGAACCAACCATCAAATTAGTACCAGAATGGATGAAAGCATCATAACAGTTGCACTATAAGCACATTTAATGGTTTCCCACCTAAGGCTGCTCATGGACAAGCTTTACACAGGTGTAAATACTTAGATAATGGTTATGTCCTGAAAGACGCACAAAAATTCAGCAGTAACATAAGCAGTCATGTTTATTAAAATGGACGTCTTTACATTTGTACATTCCAATGACACGGCCATCGATTTACAAAGCGACAAACAATTATAAATACAGTATGTACACATGAGTAGATATGCATTTATAAAATACTCGAGCGGATAGAAAGATGCAGACAGATTCTGTCTGGAGTATTCAGGGTCAGACGGCTGTAGATATATGCACTCGTGATCAGAGAGAGGAATTTAGAGAGTTTGTTACATCTAAGACATCTTAAGTGTTGCATGACAACATTCAAGGCCGGGTTTATCAAAAAAAAAAAAAAAAAACAGCGTCATCATAAAAGCTATTAATATCATCAGAAGCATATTTGTAACACTATAGTGCTTTTTGGAAAACCGGGCCCTGGATTATAGACATTGTCAAACAGTCGCACAAATTTGACGTTAATGGACGTATGAAGATGTTTCCGTTTTCTTTGCTGTACACATTTCGTCTACTAGTCCATGCATAACACCTTTGTTTCCCCCCCTTCATTTATTTGTACAGTGAAATCTGCAAACGTTTACATCCAATAAAAGCTGAACTTGAACTGCACAAGCAGGTGTCAGTGTGTCTCTATGAGCAGGTGTGTCTTTGGTTCCCACCCATGCATTGGTTTAGTATTGACATAGTAGGCAGTGGTTATACTGTGCTTGAGATTGTAAACCGAACCTTCGCCAGGGGCGTCGTCATCCCGCTCTCACTCCCCAGTCTCTCATACTTTTTCGAAAGCACCCATGCATTTCCCCATCGACAGGCATGTCACAAAATATTGCCAAAAAAACATACAAGTTGTTAGACTGCAAGTCATCATTTAGTTGCTGCATTCATCGTTATTCAATATCTTTAAAAAAATAAATAAAAATCAGTCACAGCTTAGCGTCATGTCTCAAATGAAGGACCTGATGAAAAAATGTCTTGTCTGGTGGTAAAAAAAAAAAAAAAAAGTGGGAGAAAGCATTTTCATCTTTTTGATCTGAATCTATTTTCCTCCTTCATACTACTGAGGAACAGTGGATTCAGAACAAGACAAGTGAAAGTTTAAGAAATTACAAACATTCTCGATTTGTGCTTGATTTTGTCGCTTAGTGTGGATGTAAATGAACATGAGCACGTTATTAGAAATGAAACATGATCCAAACTGATGCAAAAAGAGGCACATTATTTTAAAGGTTGCCAGAAGTCTGAATATTGCACAAGAATCCAATGGGAGGGAACAAAAAAAAGTCAGGTGAGTGTCAGGACGTCTTTTTTACCTTCATAATGGCAGGAGGACAAAGAAATCTCAAACTGATTAAATGTGACACATTTACAGTATTGATTTGTTAGAATCCAAACTGCCTGGTCAGGGTTGGGGTGATTCCCCCCCCGCTCTAATAACCACTAGAGAAGAGTCAAACAGTATCTGCACTCTGGCTGTAGAATTTATTGTAATTAATTAATGTCAACAAGCTTTCGTATATTTTACGCTGAGCTGCGGGCCACGAATGCACACCGAATGAAGTGTCCATGTCTCGTCACCAGTGATGATTCTCTTTAAGAAACTTTTACCTTCCTTAGAATATCGATATCCAAACACTCGGCACCATCAGAAAAATCAGTGTTCGCTGTTCTTCTTTTGCGCAAATCACAAAATTAAGGTATCCATTTTTGCTCGCACAGTGAACTGACGTTGAGTGACTGGGGAGACAGTAGCCTTGAATGGAAAATGCTGATCAGACAGCCAACAGAAATTTTAATATAACTTGAGTGCAGAGAATTTTTTAACTCGCCTTCATACATATAAGTGATCTAGCTTATGCATGTTTATGATTCACTTTCATCCGAATTTTAACTGTGAAATTTAAAATTGTATTTTAATTTTTTTTTTTATTTGAGCAGATCTACCTTGTTTTCCTGTCCAGGCAGATGTTAAGAACAACTTTGTTGCTCTGTCGATGCAAACATAAAGCAAATCTGATGACATATAACTTCTGAGTGCTTGATCTTGTCAAATACAACAATGTTAATAGTACAGTGATCCGCTATTAGAACAGAAAGTTCAAGTTGTTAGACGAACGACAAAACTGACTACCAATAAAACGTTTTGTTAGTGTTATAACGTTATAATGTAGACTGCAGACTCGCTGTATCTGCTCTTTTTAAGCCATACCATTGTTAATGGATTCTACTTTTCTTAATTCTTTTCTTAAAAAAAAAAAAAAAACAGAGCAACCAAATAAACACAACCTGTTGTATAAATGCAGGTGGAAGGCGAGGAACACGAATAAATAGCATCTCATTATTTCATAAATTTCTCAGATTCTTCTCTCTCTCTCACAAACACACTCAAATGAAAAATCAATCTTTGTCTCAAGCCATGCCCATCCTTTAACTCATCTCCGTAGACTCCAGTACTCCGAGCGTTCTCGTTCTAGATGTGCGACGACGTGTGCACGCTCATCTCCCCGTGCCCGTCTCCACCCAGGTGCCCACAGCTGTTCAGGCCCTGGCCCAGCACATTCCCCCTGAAGTGCGTTCCACTTCCTGCAACGTTCATGTGTGATTGCTGGTATAGTCGTGGTCTTTTTGTCGCTTTGTGGGTGAGCCCTTAAGCTTCTGTGTGGCACAGTGTGTGTGGACGGGCGTGCCGCCAGGGAGGCACACGCAGTCTGGCTCGGTGAACGTGTTGTGGCACAGGCGGCATCCCTTTTTTTCTGACACTACGATCGGACCTCCTCGATACTTGAGCTGAACAGAACGAACGATCAGGAATTATTCGCAAGACCAAATCATGATTAATTCCACATTTATAGTATGTACAGTACACACAGGAGTGCATAATAAAGAAGTGCAAACATTGCTAGGCAAGATGTAAAGAAAAAGCTTACAGTTTTTATGATCACACTCTCCGATAACATTAATGGATTTTTGTGTTTAACTGAAATAAACAACCTTTTAAACTTGAGACTGTAATCTGAATATTTACAAAAACCAGTTTGCTCAAGGTGTACAATAATGACTGATTATAGATGTATATTTACAAACTCATGAGCATGAGTAGGAAACTAACAGGAATTTCAGGAATAACACATCTTGTGTAATGTCTTATGAATAAATTGAATGCAAAAAAACGTAAAAAAAAATTTAAGTAAAAAAAGGATAACGCTAATGTAAAATGTTTTCATATATATATGTAAACATTTTACATTAGCATATAGTTCATCCAGTTGCACATGTTTACAATACAAACAGCCTAAACACTCCTATACTGTCTACAGAATAAACTTACCCTGTCGTGGTGCAGCTGCAGGTTCTCAGCTCGTGCGAGCCCCAGTGCGATCTGGGAGGTGTGGCGAGCGTGCATGCTGGCCCTCACAGCCCCACACAGGAATGGGCGGAGCAAAGGTAAAGACCACGCTTCAGGGAGAAGTTCCAAAACCTTTGGGGCATCAAAAACCTCAGCGTTGCGGTTCAGCAAGTCTACAGCCTCGACAGTCCGCGGCCCTCCGGGCACATCTGGGTCCAAGTACACGCGCAACAGTTGATGGAAAATTTCCCCACGGTTTTTGTGATCGGATGCCCATGTGCAATATTCCTGTGCAGCAACAGAGTCCTTCAGCTGGTGCACTAAGATATGTAGTGCTTTATCGTGCTCCTCCAGCTTCCCGTGTAGTGTCGCTCTCTCCATTAACAGCAGCTCCGAGTCCTGCAGTTTACCTGCAGAAAAACACACTGCAGTGTGATTGTTCCCGAAACATGCTGATCTACATCCTATATCTGCTTTACATCCTGGGAGAACTTTGTTAGAGATGGGAGGAATTTTTTTTTTTATCGTTTCAGTTATTAATCGCGATTTCATTTGTGTGCCGATTCATGTATTGCCACACTGACTGCAAAAATCTATTTTCAAAATATTTATTACATTTATAATAGAGATGCACAGCTTGATCAGCCAGTGACCGGAATTGGCTGGTTTTCAGTTAGATCAGCCATGACCGATCACATTGGATATAAGCAGTTCTGTGTCGAGTGCACGAGCTTCTGAGTGGTGGAACAGAAATGTATTTTTATAACCCCATGAACACCTTCTGACCCCATCAGATTATACAATTTAACAGCATTGTGGTGTAATTATTTATTTATAATAATTTATTTCAAACTTCAGATTCTTACCCAATAGCAGCTGGACTCTGTACAGGGTGGACACTCTGAGCAATCTCTGCAGTTTCTGTCGGGCTGAAGAGAGCTGCTCTTCTGTGGCCGAGGTTCGGGAGATAAGAGCGAGGACTCGGTCGGCATACAGCACAGCTAGGTGTGTGTGGTACTTCTCTTTCTGCACACAAGCAAGCATACATGCAGGAATAAAGCAGAGCAAAAGGAACAATGTTTTTTTTTTAAATTAGTGAAAGAAAAAGTGCAGGTGGGAATAGTGTTGCACGGTATACCTGCACTAAAAGTACTATGTTACTAAAATTTAAAAATAAAATTTTTAATGTGCATGTGTCTACAGTATATGGTCTGTCTATATAGTAGTGTCTAGAAAACAGCGAGCCCTTTATATTGAGACATTCGGTGCAAATTTGAGATTCTTCTTTCTATTTCTTATCAAATAAACACACTAAAAGGAGAAGGAATGTATTTCTTACTTTTGAGTGAATATACTTTCTATAACACATTCTGTACATACTGTACATATTTTTTCTCATGTAAGTAACAGCAGTTGAATAGGCTAGATTAAATAAAAAGAAACTCCAACCTGTAACCTCCTCTCTAGAACCAAGTGTTCCAGGTACAGAACCAGAGCCTTGTTGTGCTTCTGTAGGTACGTGATCACTTCGTCAGGATTCGGCTGCCTGGTTTGCTCTTTAGAAACAGCTCTCTTAGTGAAGATCCGCACTCCAAGCTGTTACAAATTAACAGAAGTGAAGAAGGAAAAAATTTACTTAAAAAAAAAAAGAGATTTCCATGCCAGTTTCACTAAATGATATTGACAAACTTATGCTGATTTTATCATTCAGTCATTCATTTAAGCTGAAAACTATGCCGACCTTCATTCATGGCCTACAGCTGTTTTTGCAGCTGTGTTCATTAAAGAAAATGTCTCCTCTTTAACTTTCTGTTAGAGCAGGTTTAGAAATGTTATAAAGCCATTTTTACAAAATTTTGGTGAAATATACTGCTTCAGTTCCTCAGCAGTGAGTGGTGTGTACAAGAGGACAGTGGTAAGACAACAGTAAGTAAATGCTAATAAAGCGCATTTAGGTTTACTAGTTGAGTAGTAATTACTCAAACACATTATATAGCACAGTGCATCACCTGATGCAGCATAGAGACAAAACGAGAACTTCACTAATAAATAGTGATAAATCAGTTCCATTTTATTTAGATAAGGTTACAGAGCAGCAACCTCAACTGGGTTTCTCAACACCATCTATATACAGTATAGTATCCCAGATACTGACCTACATTATGGATGGCAAGCAGCTGGTTATGCTTACACTCACGAAATATATTATTATTATATTGCAATATCTTGTTTTGACTTTATTTCAGATTATTACTTTGTACTGGCTTTAACTGTGCCCAAAGTCTTGTCTATTGTCTTGCACTGCGGCACAAGCTTGAACCCGTGCATGTTGTAGTCCAGAGCTTTTCGTATAATTTCTAGTTTTGTGTAGCCTTGTGCAGATCTGTGTTGTTTAATGAGTCACCATAGTCAGGGAGGAGTGTTGTTTTACTAGTTCTCCTCCCTGACTATGGTGAGGTTTCACTATGTATTGTACCTGCTGCATATACTGTAGTTGAAATGACGATGACTTGACTCGCACACTTTTTGATCACCAAATCTCCACAAACATTTCAGTGTTGTTGCACCCATTCACAAAAGATGTTATGTGATCATCACTGCATGAAACCAGTACAATCACGTACCTTTCCTAGAAGAACCAGCTGTTTGCAGTCATCACATTATGTTTATTTCCTCTCTTATTCAGACACAGACTATTAAAGACTTTGCATGGCTAACTTTCCATCTGGTCCACTTTTAAGAGCTAGTACTACAGTGATTTTCGATTCAATTGATCTTCATTACGAACATAAAGAAGGTCACTGTGAACGGATACATGTTGTGATGCATTGATCATCCACCAATTTGTAACGGTCGTTTCATAAAGATTGAAAATAGCTTCCTGGCACAATTATATTGATGGACCCAGAGACTCTGAAGAGCAATTTCTTTAAAATTCCACAATAAAATGAAAACTTCCCTGCAGGGATAGAGAAGGTCATTGTGAACAGATACATGTGGGTTTTATTTTATCAGAAAGATTAAATTACATATTAATATGTTGGTCTTAGAGACATTTTCTATAAAAGTAACCATCTGCAACAACAAATTTATTTTATGATTTATAACAAGATGATGATAGCTTTTTTATGTGACTTAATACTTTATATCACATAAAACTTGCTTGATTTTGCCCATGTTTAAATTATAAAAACCATTATGCCTGAATACTCATCAATACCATGGACTGTTATGTATTGGTTTTGTTACTTAATTATGCAAGATTATCAAAATTTTCTTTTTAGAAATTTAACTTGCTATGCTTGTGGAAGAGCTCATGGATGCTCGCTTTTGAAGTTAGACGGACAAACAATTACGCGCAAACGATGCATTTTCCATGAGTGGTGTGGAAAGCGTAATAATAATGAAAAGAGTAACTTACTTAGTATTAACAATCAGGAACATCACAAAATTGTTATTTAGGAGTGTTTGTTTGTTTCCTGAGGTTAGGCAACGTACAGCAGACATTAGCATGTTCACTAGAATCATCTCACGAGGTTTTAGTAGGGTGCTCGTATTGTAGAAAGAGGCTGAGGGAGTTCCTCCTCTTGTTTTTTTTCCGCAGAGCACAGTTTTCAGTCATTAATCATAAAATATGTTCATTGTCATTGTGTCATCTGTAAGTGGTCCAGCATGGCAAATTAGAATGGTATCGGATGTTGGTAATGGAATATTTTTTGCGCATACGATATTGTAAATTAGCACAATACCCACACATCCTACTGACGGCCAAATCAACTGATACAATTTTACAACAATTTCTCAATTTTCTTACCTTCTGGTCCTTCTGTAAGGCCCAGTCTGCATACTTCCATACAAGGTCCAGGTTCTTACATGAGCTCAGGAAATCCACAACATAATCGAAAAGATCAGCATGTGTGGAGTCTTGGAGGTCCCCGTTGACGACTCGAACCCACAACTATGAAAACACAAAGTGGAGTTTGTGATCATATGCCATTAAAATGCTGAATTTATTTCACATATAAAATGGTATATTTCTCAAAAGGATCAGCAAACATTTTGTATGGAGTTTTTTATAATTTTGGACGAGACTAAGTCTATAATGCTTTATTATAAAAGTTAGATACTAGGCAGCTACAGCATTTATATAAGCTTCTATATTAGGGTAAACATCTGGGATTACACAATTATATTTACAAAAGAAAAAAAACTAAACTCATTATTAGTGATGTAACCATTGACTTTAGAATTTTAATATTCAGAAAATATGTTCTCACTTTTATCTTTCAAGCACAGCTCTAACATTCATATAACAACAGTCCCACTTTCTCATCGAGAAACTGCCAGATGGGCCTTTTTTTTTTACTCATACATTCACACTGACTCCATGTGGATGTAGGAATACATGAATAGTGATTTCCTGTACTGGTGCTTACATGAGTACTTGAAGACTCATGTACATTCCAAGTCAGTGCCAATTATTTTTATGAATATGGAGTCTATATTAGCATATGTGTATGTATGTATGTGTATATTGTATATGAATATGTATATGAATATGACTAAGTATACCTGTAGAGCAGCAGCATCCTGACCGTTGTAGTGATACAGGAGCCCGAGTGCAAAATACCTGAAAAAAAAAAAACATTAGCCCAAAACTCCCACACGTGCAATTATTCCTTTGAAAGGCCAAGCTACTGTCAAACAGTGACATTTATCGATGGTTCAATCTCAGTGTTGTCATGGCAACGCCAGATTCTTCTACAGCAATCAGTCCAAGGGCAGAAAGGGTCCAACTCCAATGTCTCATAGCAACAGCTCAACATAAACTGAATACTATTAATTCCTAAACTGTGGTCTCTGTTAGTGTTGTGGAGCCTTTTGACAAATAATGGCATTCATATTGTAAGGCACAAGCCTTCAGGCACAAGCTTCCTTCAGTGACAGCCCAGATATACAGCAATCAGCAACCATTATGAACCACTGATAGGTGAAGTAAAAAAGGTTAATTAAGGGTAGGATATATTAGGCAGCAAGTAAACAGTCAGTTCTTGGAGTTGATGTGTTGGAAACGGAAACAACGGGCAGGCGTAAGAAACTGAGAGGCTTTGACAAGGGCCCGGGTGTGATGACTAGATGATTAGGTCAGAGCAAATGGAAGGTCCTGTGTGGTGCTCCTGGTATGCAGTGGTTGGTACCTTCCAAAAGTGGTTCAAAGAAGGACAAGTGGAGAACGATACACATGTGTTTCTCTTACCAGGGAAAGACGTGATGATCTGGCCAATGTCCTAGGAGAAAGACCTTGGGTCCTGGCATTCATGTGGATGCTATTTTGACCCCTACCAAGTACACTGCTTCAATTAAATAAAATTTTATTAATCCCCGACTTGTGAACATTCGCACTACGAATTTCTGTGGATACAAATGGACAGCTTTTCTATGAATATTCTTATATGTGAATAAATTGCGAAAGTAGCTCGCATGTACAAAAAATAGACACTTCAATATAGAGATTTCAATATTTACAATTATATACAAAATTTTCAGCATGCAAGTGAATGTACAAAATGTTCAAAGTTCTGTATATTGTACATGTGTGTGTGTGTGTGTGGGGGGGGGGGGGGTGCGGCAGAAATGAGTCAGCCTCACCAGTTTCAATGAATCAGTCCGGGAGCACGATGATAGAAAGTGACTGTCCTGTAAAGCTGTCCTAATTGCGAATAATCAGAAAATCCTCAACAAAGTTTACAGTCCAATTCAGTGGAAAACAGCTCTGAGACAAAATGGTGCAAGGGATTCCCCTCACGGTTTAAAAATTTAAACACAGTTACATTTGACGAGTGAGATTCATTTTCTTAGGCATGGTTACAGTTTTTGGCCACATGATGACAGTGTGGGGAAAGGGGACAGAGATTTTGTCAAGTGGATTGGTATGTTTTACATTGTATATTCATGTCAAAGTCTTATAAGAGTCACTTTGTAGGACTTAAGAACAAATCCGACTAACGAACATGCTCCAGAAATGGAACTCATTCGTAAGTCGGCGACTACCTGTACATATCTTTTAACAACAGACATTGTCATAAAACAGCAGAATAATGCTCCGTGCAACACACAGAACTCAATCCAATGGAACATCTGTGGGATGTGTTGGACAACAAGCCAAATCTATGGACCCCACCCTGCAACAAACAACACTTAAAGGATCTGTGGTTTAAGCCTTGATGCCAGATCACACCTTCGGTCAAACCCATGCCTTGATGGATCAAAGCTGTTTTGGTGACTGGTTCTACGAAGATGGTTTTAATGTTATGGCTAGTCAGTGCCGTATCACTTTAACAGCACTGTGATCTTGAACTTATACAGGGCTTGAAACATAGTCCAAATGAACCCCTTTAAAGACCCAAGTTAATAAACATGCATGGGATAACACTTAAATCTTGACCCTTCCCTTATGGATGATGAATTTATTATTGCTGGAGCTTGCATCAGTGACCAACACGGCTGTTTACTGTTTTTATATTTGTGTACTTCACACAGTTAGGGATGACTGACCTTAAGCATGGCACCTTTTTGTTTTTATAATTAACCTGATTAATATTAAAGTGTGGTCTTTTGTTGTCTGGCCTTACAAGATACAGTCTGTTGCAGAATTTTTGGCACCATTGGTAAAAATAAATAAATGTATATGAAAAAAAATTTAATTAATTAAAGAATATTTAAATAGTCTGACACTAATTTCCTCTAAGAAAATACGAATCTTTCCTCAAAACAAACCCATGAACATGTATACACGGGGCTATTTACACAATTATCTAGTCAGCCAATCATAGCTCAGTAGATGCAAATGCAGGTTAAAGGCTTCAGTTAGCATTAACATAAAACACTGGTATGTTGGGAATTTTGGTGTCAGTGACTTTGATCATGATGTGGTTGTTGGTGGCAGACAGGGTGGCTTAAGTATTTCAAAAACTGGTGATGATCTTGGGTCTATGTATTTATAGGTCAGAAAGTCTCCAAATCTACAATCAGAAACTACTAGTTAGACTATTAAGTTAGATTTTAAGCATGAGATTTTTACCAAGGGTAAAAATCATTCTGGAAATGACTGAGTAAAAAAAATTTTTTTTAAACTTGGAAATGGTTCATTCATGTTAATACATCTTACCTGTGGTGTTTCTCTAGCCAGGGTGTGCTGTCAGCCAGCAGGCAAGAGTTGTCTGAGGCCAATAGCTCCAGCAGGCCCTCGTGACCCGCCTCGGCATAAAGCTTCAGCAGCGCAGTGTCTACATCCTGCCTGAAGCCGTTGGCACTCTCGCTGGCACGCACTTCACGCAGGTAGCTGATAAGAAAGCGCTTGCAGCGCTGCACCTTCTCCTGATCACCCTGTGCCAGATGGTTGAGATCAGCAAACTCGTGCAGTGGAGGATGGCACCGTGTGAACGATGATGAGGCAGGCAGCAGCAGTGGGCACAGTGAGATCAACTCTCGTACGTCTAGCTGGCCCTTCCTAACAAGGAGAGATTTTAGTTAATTTTTTACTATAGCAGATATACCTTTACACATATAGTACGAATCGTGTCCTATGAAAAGATGTGCCACTTGTCATCCTGGCGTTTATTTAAAAAAATAATAATTTTAATTAAAAAAAGGAAAGAAATTTTATAAATGTCTGCTGGCTGTAGGCTAAACACCCCTGTACTTTTATCAATACTTAACAATCCAGTGGGTAAAAAGAAAAAGAAAAAAGTAAAAAAAAAAAAAATCTTTTTAAATAACTCATGTCCTGAAACACATAAATGCAGGTCTGATTGAAACGTATTTAACTGTGCTGGTGCGGAAGAGCTTTATAAATTATTATTTCAGTCATAACACTCTATCCCAGCATTAAGTGGAAAGCATTAAATATTAATGCAATATTAAAAAGCTGCGAGAGAAAAAAAAGCGGACTTGCTGCATCTGTGAGTAAAAACGATGGTGAATTTGTCATTGCAGAAACATCACGTGGCCCATTTATTCAGCTGTCAGAGAAGTTTATGTCCCCCTCATTTAGCACACATCCATTAGGGTCAGGTGCATTGAGGGAGAGAAGATTAAGGGAGCAGTTAATGAACTGCATTTCGTCGCTTTCGGAAAACATCTGGGGCCCCGGAGTGGCAGCTAACTGCGTTAATTACAGGACAAAATGATGCATTCACCTAAAATGCTCTTTAGCTTCAGAAAACTGAAGCTGGCCAAACTGGATGAATCCCGCCTGCTGGAGAATTCTTTTGTGTAATATCTAGAAATGAACAAAGTGGAAACAAACTTCAGTAAAGTATCTTATCAGTAAACCAAACATGACAATGTATGTTTAAACAACACTACCTGGAACTTGTCTTTAGGAATGTTTCTCTGTGCACCTTCGATCAGGGTCAGTGCCTCCTCCACTCTGTGTCCTGCCAACAGGTCCTGAACCTGTCTTTCCAGAGGCAGAGGCACCAGCACATACACTGCCTTTGTGGAAGCCAACACCACTTTCCCTAAAAATTGTGAAAGAGAATGGTTTCTGCAGGTTAAACACAAACACACACATGCATACTCAGCTCTGTCCTTCTCAACAGTCCTCATGATATGAAATTTTAATACAATTCAGTATGCCCAAGAAACATGTGCTTCCAGAAAAATTTCAGATGTGGTCCTACTGTAAATCATACACACATTATACTGCCCAAAGTATTCGCTCGCCTGCCTTCACATATCAACCTCACCAACATCCAATTCTTAATCCATAGGGTTTAATATGATGTTGGCCCACCCTCTGTTTATGGGAATTTTTGTCCGTTTTTGACGCCTAATTCATCCCAAATGTGTTCTACCGGGTTGAGGTCAGGACTCTGTGCAGGACAGTCAAGTTCTTCCACACCAAAATTGCTCATCCATGTCTTTATGGACCTTGCTTTGTGCGCTAGTGCGCAATCATGTTGGAACTGGTGTGGGGTTGTTTTTCAGGAGTTGAGCTCAGCCACTTAATTCCAGTGAAAGAAACTCTTAATGCTTCAGCATAGCAAGACATTTTGGACAATTTCATACTCCAAACTTGGTGGGCACAGTTTGGGGATGGCCCCTCCCTGTTTCAATATGACTGCACACCGGTGCGCAAAGCAAGGTCCATAAAGACAAGGATGAGCGACTTTGGTGTGGAAGAACATGACTTGAAGTTCATATGTATCTGAAGGCAGGCAGGCAAGCGAATACTTTTGCCAATATAGTGTATACATCAGACTCGAGAAATGGCAGATTGGAATTCCTTTGACATTTTGCCTCTGCATATGCATAGGGTCAGCACTGGCAGTGCAGGAATTTCATAGCAGTGCTAACAATAGCTGATAAAACAGCTGACTTTCTTACTTTTTTAGCTCAATAATATAGCCGACTAATTGCTTGACATCCGCCAGAGCAAAATCCCAAGCATATTTTCACTAAAATCAAATGGACATAATGTGTGCCGTTTCAGAGGACAGACCTGTCCACTTCAGAGTCTGATGAGAGTCACTTGGAATTATGACTGTGAACCATCATGACATACAAATTCAATCTGACCAAACCATAATTTTAATGTTTAATTTAACATTTAATGTTGCTGCATTAAAGGACACAAAGCAGTTGGTTAGCTGTAAAGGGAGCCACGCTCGTGATTCTAGAAACAGGCTATAATATGCAACAATGCATGTGTTCTAGCTGTTTCAACTTGCTCTGAATCAGGCATTATTCATAATAACACGGCAAGCATGACTCATCTGTTTACATAAAGCATTGACATTCTGATAATACTGCTGTATCCGTGCTGTGTCAAACTAATCCATGTAAACCTCCCGACTGAGTTAAACACTCACTAATTACCTTATTATAGGGTAATGCTCGCAATAAAGGACAAAAGCAGAGAATAATAATAATAATAATATTAATAATAATAATAATAATAATAATAATAATAATAATTGTGACTACTAAGACGTAAGGAGGTCTCAAGCTAAGCAGCTGGTGGTCAGGGATAGTAAAAAAAAAAGAAGGCAATATATATTCTTTATCTCTAAAAAGAAAATCACCTCTATACCATCAACATGATGAAAAATATCAATCCATAAGCACCACAGCAGAATGCTAAAAATAATCAGACTATGAAATGGTAGGGGAAAAAAACAAACTAAAACAAACTAAAACAAACAAACTCAAAGTAGGTCACCATTTGCTAAAAAGAGACATGAAATAAACTCAAAGAGTAGCTAGAATGCTGCTGATGACAATGAGATATAAATGTATGAGTGACATGACTGATGTATTCATATAAAGTTACTATAACGCAGAAATGCTGTTTGCATCTGTGTGCATTGTCTGTGTCTCAGTCAGCGCACAAACAAGCTCTGTTCTGCATTAAAACTCACTTCAGCACTTTAGTGAGATCGATACACACCTCCCGAAGCAGAGCTGACATTGTCAGAAGCAAAAGACCCATAAGGGCCTTTAACACTCGTGCTTCATCTGCCCAACACCATGCAAGGCTTTTCATAAAATCAGAGCACTTAGGGCTGACAAATAACATAAAATTGTTGTTACAAGAAATGAATCTGTCTGAACCATGGCCATTTTCTTATTAGATGTAATATTAGGAACTAACTCTAGTATCTGTACTGTTAAAAGAAAACAACTTACTTGATGTTTATGTTCATCACTTTATTCAAGGCACTTTTTACTGTTCTCTTGAGACAGTTAATGTCAAAGTTGCTTGCGAGCGCATAGTAAGTTAGTGCAACATTAATCAAATCAATTCAATTCAATTCAAAAATATGTTTTTCCCATGAGAAATTATTTAATCATTCAGAATTGATAGAAGAGAGAGTACTAATATTAGCACGTGTGCAGACGAGGACTGTTTGGCAGGGCAATCCTGAAAACGGCATACTACAAGAGTGAATGTTAAATTTTAAGGGGATTCTATAAGAACATGAAATAAAAAGGAAGAAAGTGCTTGAATATGATGTAAAAAATTTTTTTTTTTTAAATGGATATTTCTAATTTTCACTATCATTAAAATTAGGAATGGGAATCACCAGGGACCGCCCGATATGATATTATCATGATACAAATTTGTATTGCGATTCTTTAAGCATAACGATTTTGGAAATATTGAAACAATATTAACTTTTTCTGATTTTGTTACACTTCTAAACAAACATAGCAAATAATTCATTCTGACCACACAGGATGCTGTGCTGCCTGGCAAGGTGTAAAAAGTTCAGCGACCTAATCCACCTGAAGCATTACAGAGGACCTGCAACATTTAAACACGTCAAACGCAAACGTACAGAAATTAAATATTAATCTAAAACTTTTGCAGTCAGTGTCGCAACACATGAAAACATAAAAGAATAGCACTCTCTAACTGAAGTGATTTCCTCCGTCTCTAATTGTTAGATTTAACACTTCAACACAACATTGAATGTATATTTAATATTTTTAGGTTGAAATACTTTACTTTTCCATTTCTGACGAAAAAAAAAGCGACAGATATTTTTGACAGCCCCTTTAAAAAATATTCTCACATGATGTTAGTGCTATAGACTTGTCTAAGATTAGTTGTGTCAAACATGCTCTGATTGTTTTTATTTTACATTAATGAATAGAGAATGGACCTTTCCTATGGTCATGAAAGCCCTGAGAGTGTGAAATGGCAGAATTTAAAAACCTGTGTTCATCATTACAGAGGACAAATGGACCACTTTTATTGTATTAAAGCAAAAAAGACTACTCTTTTGGTGTAGTTCGGAGTGATCACCATACAGGATGCTAATCTGCAGAGCTTTTAAATGCATTTAAAGCTGGGCAGGTCTGGTACAATAACATAATGTATAAAGTCTAGCAAAGGAAAGCTTAGAGGGAAAAAAATTAAATCCAAACTTTACCTTCAAAGTCCTGAAGTATGTGTCCTTCTCTGAATGGAAGTGTCTGTTTGAGCTGTTGATCCAACATGCTGTGAACCGTTACAAAGCCCTCGTCCAGAGCCACAACATACGGGAAACAGACAGCTGCACCAATCACCGTCTCTGACCAGTTGACTGGGGCACGCTGGGAGATGCCCTCAGCGTTAGCAAACATCCCTGTGTGTGTGTGTGTGTGTGTGTGTGTGTGTGTGTGTGTGTGTGAGAGAGAGAGAGAGAGAGAGAATGACTCATCACAACTGGTCACCGTGACAAAAGCTCTTTTCACTTGGGTGATCAAAGCCATTACACACCTGATAAACTGCATTATGCAAATGACTAAGGTCTTCCTAAACAAACTATGTAATAATTTCGACTGAATTCCATGGGATAAACCCAAGCAAAGCTTTAACAAAGCACTACCACTTAATATCCAAGCACCTAAAGCACATCCATGTTTAAATATAATGGGTAATGTTGTGATGCAGTCAAAATTTTATTTTATAATGCAAGTTCAAGTTAACTTTGTTTTACATATCATCGATTATTAAAAAATAAAACTGGACGGGTTATCCAGCTTTCTGACAGACAGACAGAAGCTTGTCATCTTGCCCTGGTTATTCTTAGCTGTTGTGATATATTAATTAAATGAGTAAGTATTCTACCCTTAAGCTCGCTTGACAGCTTGCCGACAACCACAGAATTATTCTTGATAATCTGTGGCTGAACTCACCAAGGCCTCCTGGTGCAGCCAGCAAAAACTCCTCCCTGCCAATCCTTTTGACAATGGGCTTCCTCTCCTCACTGTCGTAGGGAAACAGGTCCTGTGACGCACCTGAGCTATAGTTCAGGATCACATATCGTGTGGGGAGAGCCAAGCACAGGAAGTACCCATCCACGCTGAGATCACACGGCTGATCAGGAGTAGCCACTTCTTTCAGGATTTGGACACGGTCCTCGTGCACAGTGCAAATGTGTACAGAACGACGCCGCGCAGACGCCACCGCCATCTCTACGCAGAAAGGCTCGGCTGTCACCGGGTTCTCGTTAACACAGAACACCGTCACGCCTTTAAGTTTGGTCCCTCCAGATGCAACTGGTTCCAGAGTGACCATATCCACCAGCAAGATAACCCCGTCGCACAGGACAATAAGGCGCTCCAGGGCCGAAACAGCTTTTAGCTCGGACGGTGGCTTTTTGAGCCCCAGCTGTTTGTGGAGAAGCTTCTCCGAGCTAAAAGACAGCTGGCCCTTAGCTGTGGTGCGCTCCTCCAGCAGGAAGTGATGGATGAAGCCATCATTGGTGCCCACGTACAGGTGCTGGCCACAGCATTCGATGCACTCAACACCGATGCGCACTTTCTCACCAGCCAACTGCTCCCGCTCCACAGCAGGCACCAGCTCGAAGGCCTTCACACTCATGCTGCTCTTCACATCTATGCAAAACATGAAAAGAAAATTAGTGTTTGGCACAAACATGATTGTTTTGCAGGGCTTATTCATTTCCATAAGAAGTTAAGTGTAATGTATACCAGATGGCCAGTCAAAAGAAAATAATTTTTAAAAAAAACGAATAATTTAAAGCAATATGATGAACATCTGTCAAGCATGCTTGTTTTACACTTTTGTGTGTGTTGATAGACCATGAAGAAATAGGGAGATATATTTAATTTCCGTTAAAGTTTTTATTATCAGTCTGACACAGGACCAGTCCTTTGACCACGTTACTGGAATATTGTTGCCTATTCTGCATCTAATATATGAATGGGGGAATTGTTGGAGTCTGCAGATTGAGGTCTAAAGGCTCAGGGTAAAACATTCAGGCTCCAGGAATACAAATCTGATATGCTGACAAAGCAGGCAAAGGGAAAGAAATGGACAAAAGTGTTGGGGTTGAAACAAAAAACAGCAGAAGTAGAGTAGATGTATTACACGGACATTTTTATTGTTACTACTATTATTACTCACTCACTCATCATCATCTATATCGCTTTATTCTGTATACAGGGTCGCGGGGGGCCTAGAGCCTATCCCAGGAGACTTGGGCCACGAGGCAGGGTACACCCTGGATCCATCGCAGGGCACACACACTCACACGCTCTTTCACACACTTAGCCTAATCTGCATGCCTTTGGACTGTAAGAGGGAACCGAAGCACCTGGAGGAAACCCGCCAAGCATGAGGAAAACATGCAAACTCCATGCACACAGATCTAAGGCGAGAATCGAACCCGGAGGTGCAAGGCGACAACGCTAGCCACTACACCACTGTTCTGCGCAGGCTATTATTATTATTATTATTATTAATAAAAAAATGCGAGAATAGAAAAACAACCCAACATCTAAACAGCCATGTGCAAAACACGAGTGCTGTTAGTCCAAGTATCGGAGCAAAAAAAAAAGGCTGTGAGGAACGGGAATGTAAGCGATGAGGAACAGGAACTGAAACACAAAGCAGACATAAGCAGCACTTCGGCTTTAAATGAGATGATCTCAATGTTAAACCTTTGTCAAATGTGATTTTGTTTCGACAGGCTCAGAATCAGTACACGCTTTCTCATTTTTTTTCTCTCAATATGATCATGATCTCCAAGCCCTGAATATGATCTGGCACAACCCTCCTGTTAAGGCGAACTTTGAATGTAACCAAACTGCTGTTTAACAAAAGAGTGTAATTAGACAATGACATTTTGTCAGACAGTATCATATTCGATCTGATATCGACCTGTCGTTTCAGGCAATACCGGTACTCTTACTCAGTATCGGATCGCTGCAGCCTTACACATTACTGCTGCTACACAGGAGAGCTAAAGCGAGCTAGCGAGCTACACCTGCTGTGCATAAGCAGATGTGAGTAACATTACATCAGGCCGTGGCGTGTATTTCCCGCGCCGTCACTCAGTGTTAGCTTTATTCCGCTGCCGTCTCATGTCGAGATTTAACTCCCTGACACTTTCTCAGAGCTCAGGAGTGCTACAGCAGCTCGCTAACAACTAGCCGGCTAGCTACCAAAACCCTAGCCTGCACACAGCTTCCTATAATAACAGCTAGAAATACACACATACACACACAACACGCTCTGCAATTAATACACGCACATTTCCGTCGCTAATTTCACACTCGTACACACACTTAGTGACAGCAGTTCACGCTAACAGCAGTGAATGAGCGCTCGGCTAATAACCGCGGCGTTACAGAATGAACGCTGTTGCTAACAGTGACTCTACCCCCAAACTGATGAGTGATTTGGAAGAAATCTGGCCCATACCCCAGCCGCAGCCGCTGCGCTATGCTTCAGGGAGATGATGCGGACGGCCCTCGGCCTCTCCGTTCACTGACACCGCTTTGCCACTCTCTCCCCACTGCTGCCTTACCGATTCCCACCGCTATTCCGACAAGCCCCGCCTCTCGGGAGCAAATCCCAGTGTACACGCTAACTGGAGAGGAATGTGCCGGAAAGCGGTGGGAAAGCAAATCTCCTACTTGCCTGTCACCACAAAGAGGATTTTCCGGTGGCACGTTGAAACTGTATCCGGTCACGTGGTCTCTTAAAGCGTTCACAGTTTTATAGTATTATTATTATTATTAATAATAATAATAATTATTATTATTATTATTACAAATTATTATTATCGTTATTATTAAATATTATTTATATTGTTATTATTACAAGACGATGTGATCAATAATAATAATAATAAAATAATAATAATAATAATAATAATAATAATAAAATAATAATAATAATAATAATAATAAGTGAATCGCATTGTTCTGTCTTTTGTAGAGAAACATATTAAACAGATGGTGTTGCAAGAGCCTCATTTTTGTTTACAAAATTACAAAATTGTCTTTTTCCTCAGATTCCTTGTGTTCTCCAAAATAATATAATACATTTGCACAATAAAATACTTTTACAGCACAAACAGTGCAGTGCCTCGTGTACTCAAACAGTTCTAACTCATAATGCTGGAGAAGATTTTAAAGTCATAATCATCAGTATCATGGCTATGCTTAGGTGCAGAACTAGATTCAGATACCTGTTTCTCAGGAACATTTACTGTAATACTAAAATATTGATGGATACAACATCTATGTGGTAATCTGTAAGTGGAGGCCTGTGGTCAGTCAATCAGCTTTTAGCAGGCATTGATGTTGAGTTGTTGAATTACCATAGGTTCTGGGGGCGGAGCTTTGTGTGCATGGATGTGCAATTTGGGCAATTTGTCGGCAATTAGTCTAATCTTTAATCTAGTCCGGTCTTTAGACTGCGGGAGGTAACCGGAATACCCGGAGGAAACCCACCAAGCATGGGGAGAAAATGCAAACTCCATGTACACAGACCCGAAGGTGAAGGTGCAAGGTGACATGCCTCACACCTTCAGGGTTGAGGTTTGAATCTTGCCTCCAATCTGTGTGTGTGGAGTACTCCGGTTTCCCCCCACATTCCAAAGACATTGGTGTTTCCAAATTGCCTAGTGTATGACTGGATGAATATATGTGTGCTTGTTCCCTTGGATTAGTTGCCACTCTATACAGGGTAAATCAGTATATAACAGTAGAGGTGTAAGTTATCACCTGCTAACTGATACCAACCAAATGTGGATAGATTCCCTATTGAGTGTGGTTCCTCTCAAGGTTTCTTCCTATTGCAAACTCATGGAGTTTTTCATTGCCACAGTCACCCTCGGCTTGCTCATCAGGGACAATCTAATCATTTCTTTAATTTCTTTTTTTTTATTCTCAAAACCTGCTATGCAACAATAACCATTGTTAAAAGCATATACCCCACTTTGTGCCTCACTTCCCTGGGATCCAGGGCTCCAGGCACTAGAGACCATATACAGGATAAGCAGTAAAGATGATGGGTGGATTACCTGTTCCCATCCTTTTGTTCATCTAAACATTAGGTGTTTTTCCCACCAAAAAGTCATATTCTAAGTTGATTAACACATTTAGATGTAAATCTCAGGGCATCAAAGCAACAAATTCTGATCTATCGTCTCATACTTATGTTTTAATCCCTAACATAAATGTCTTCAGTGCATGGCAATAATACAAATAATTTTTCATCAAGTCATGATGAAAATGACCACATAAACTATGTAAATAATTAAATGATTTTATTATTATGGCATTTAAATAAAATAATAAAATAGAAATCAATTGTAGTAGAAATCATTTATACAGTAGTTGAATTTCAATATTCACCACCAGAGGGCGTCAGACATCATGTTAAGTGGCTGGCTGTTGAAAAAAAATGAATGTCTTTGATGAACAGTGTGCTGCTGTTGGTTACAAAAAAATCTTTAACACTTGAGATAATGAAGACAGCTTTAACTTAAGACACTTCAAGGCATTTTCGATATATTATTAACATCCATAACATACAGAGCTCTTAATTTAGTTGATTAACAGTCACAGAATCATGTTAGTCAATTTCAGTGTTTGGTGTCTATGGAAATGTGCAATATCTTTATTCAAAACAGTGTTGAGAGTCAGCATAAAGCCTTTCACAATGCATACTACTTTGGTTTAGCTAACTAGCCTCATGAGCCATGTTCTCAGTTGTTTATTAACACATTTAGATGTAAAAATCAGGACATTAAATGAGACACTGATATTCTGATCTATCATCTTATATTTGTGTTTTAATCCCAAACATAACTGTCTTCAGTGTATAGCAACAACACAAAGAACTGGCCTTGCTGGTCCTGTACTTTTGGAGGGAATGTGTATTTAATGCAAACATGCCTAGTTTGTCTAATATTTAAATAGTTCCTGTGTTCATCGTGAGGGCCACATCTCTCATCAAGCCCCCCATCGCTTTAAAACTCCTTAAAAAGAAAATCAGCTTACAATTTGACTTACTCTAACTCATGTAAGTCATGATAAAAACAACCACATGGATTAAATTATTTTGTGATTATAGCATATACATTTACAAAAATGCAGTAGAAATTATTCATTTTGATCAACAGTAGTTACATTTCTATATTTACCACCAGAGGGCGCCAGACATCGCATTAATTGCCCGTCTTTTGCTGCAGCTGTTCACAAAAATCTTTACAACACTTGATAATGAAGACAGCTTTAACACAAGCCACTTCAGTGCATTTTGAGTTTTTATTAAGAGCCATAACATACAGAGCTCTTAATTTAGTAGATAAACAGTTTCAGAATCATGTTAGTCAATTTCAATTTCATGTGACTATGGAAATGTGCCATATCTTTATTCAAAAGTCTTTATAGTCACCATAAAGTCTTTTACAATTCATGTAGTATTTGGTTTAAAAAACCAACCTCATAAGTTTTATTATAATAAAGACATAACTACTAAACTGGTTTAAAATAATATGCCTATGAATCACTCAGATTAGACATGTCATTAAAAAGCTGGTTGGCCGGTTAGATCACAATAGTCATGTGTCATCAGCTACCTATTATCTCATGCCAGCAGCTGCTTTTTTCATTCAGATGGTAAGCGCTCAGATGTCTTTGCCACAGTCAGGACAAGGGTGTTGTCTCTCTCAGTCAGGAAGCCACGACCCACCAAGGACACAGCGCACTTGATGCAGTTGAAGCAGTCATGATGCCACTGGCGCGCCTCGAAGGGAGATATACTTGCAGCCACCCAGACCTGTAGTTTGCAGGATACATTTTCATTCATATTAATACGCAGCCTGCAATAAAAATAAAGGATATGTATTATCTTAAACAGCAATCTATATATTTTTCTGTGCAGAAATGTGTTTTTATTAACAAGGCATCTGCTCTATATAGCCTGCATAGCCCAAGCTTTGTGCATAGGGAAGCATGTATCTGATGTGTCTCCAGGAAATTATATTTTAATACATAAAAAAACAAAACAAAAAAAAAAACATTAATGTCATGCCATTGTTATTTAAAGAACAGTTTCCTGGAAAATCATACAGACATTATGGATCCCAGTGGCTCCCATTTCACTAACAGTAAAACTATATGCCCTCTTTATAGTATTTTTGCAATAATGTATCCAGTGAATTTTTCAAATATTTCTAGAATATAACTTTTCTGAACTTTCTGAAATATAACAGAACATATTATTGTCAAATATTAACATTTTTAGGAAAGATAGCTCCCTAGCTTATTTAGTCTCATTAGATAGGAAACTTGACAGAAAGTTCTACAGGGCATCTGATTGAGCCTTGAGTTTAGTTAAGGAATTGAACAAATTCATTAGTTAAATAAAGTTAAATTCTGCAAATTTTATTTGCTTTGATTATTGTTGTAAATTGTGAATCCACTTCTTATTTTCAGTGTTCGCAGGTGACATCACTGCCAAAAAAATAAACAACTAAATACAAATACCACTAATAGTCCTGGTACAGGAGGCACACTTCTGTGCATAAAGGTTGCAGAAACAGGCGAGGCAGTAAGGAAAGCCATCACGAGAAGTAAAGGCCAGCCAACTGTTCCTTGCAGCCCGTGCACAGAAAACAATCTTTATGCCATGGATGATCATGATAGGTCACACCTCCAGTGGCGCTGGGCTAAAAGAAACACAAAAAAAATTGTAGTTTGTCTTTTAACTGTTTAACTTTTAACTATGCAGATAATTCATTTATAATATACCAACAAAACAACCAAAACTTTAAAACAATAACCTATTACTGCAGTCACAACAGAAGTTGATGGTGAGAACCTGAAATTATAAACCTTAAATAGTGGTCCTGAACAGCCAGGTGAGATGTCTCTTAGCTGAGTCTGTAGGCCAACAGGGTTCATTGTGAGAGCTAGTCTTAGCATAGGTGGCAGGTGGTGAGGTAGAGAGAGCTCTTCTGCATAGGTAAGGACTGACAAACAGGCTAAACAAGATCCTCAGTGGAGTAGGAGACAGAACAACATCTGAGGTGGATTCGGGTGGCGTTGTGATGTTCCAGTCAAAGAAGGGAATTGGAGTGATGCCCAGAGAAAGGCTGTTAGCCATAATAACATCCTCTGTGAGGCAGAGGATTAGGGGGATACTGTTAGCAGAGCATAGAACATTAGGAAGGTTGGGGGCAGCACAATCCAGCACCGCCAAACCACCACTGTTGACCCCTTGAGCAAGGACCTTAACCCTATCTGCTCCAGGGGCACTGTATCCTGGCTGACCCTGGATTCCTATATGGCTCTGATCTAATCGCTCCTCCTCTGTTGGTCCCCCATCAAGAGTTTCTTCACTGAGTGCTTTTTTTGCATTCTGAAAAATCTTCTGCATCCATGTTAGGTCAAGCTTTCTGTCAGGGATTGTAGATGGGTAGGGGAACGTTCGAGCGGAGTAAGGAGACAGAGTGAATTCTGAAGTGGAGCTTGGTGGAATAGTGACATTTGAGGCAGAGTAGAAGTTGATAGGTAGACATTTCCGTTCAGTTAATGTCAAAGTACATTTGTTCATCGATTTAATATTTTGTTTTGTTTTTTCAACTGTACATCTTCAATTTTTTTTCTGAAGTGTGAAGTTGCTGGTTAATATTACTATAATGTTATAAACTATCAAAACATTGAAGCACGTTCTATATAAACACACAATCATATTTCTTAGAACATATTGTAATTACAGGACATGCTTATTAGTGAGCTCTTGTTGTTATTGGTGTCACCTTCTTGCTGAAACTAAAATCTACTTAATAAACGCACCTTCACAGTAACATGTAAAAAACTGATTTCATTCCAAAATTCAACAAAAGGAATTGTACAAAGTCACAGACACATTAAGTATAATAATAAATGAATAAAAACTTCCTATCAAGGCATGCACTTTATGTTTTATATCTTAATCAATGATCACATTCTTAACAATCAGAATTGTTGTATAAATGCAAATTCATATATTTTCCACATGTGCATACTGTATGTTAGGTAAAGGTGAGCATGATTTAGATACAGATTATTTTTATTTCTCACCTGGCATGATGGTCTTCTTACACTCATGACACTTAGACGAATACTCGTTGGCGCAGCACTCAGAGCACTGGAAGCAGTCACTGTGCCACGGAAAGATTGTCTGCTTGTAGGAAAGATCTTGTGTGGAACAACACCAAGCACGCTGTAAATGATGTGAATGCTCATTAATGTGCCACTGAATATTTTCACCAGTTTTGCGATTATGACATTTAAATTTTAAAATATGCGCGTCAGTGTGATTGCAAATTTAACAGATTTTGGGTACAATAACAATACTGTAAAATATTTTTAATTATTTTCCATGTTCTTGAATCAAGCCCATGCAATCTATTGTGTTGTATAATACAATATAATTTGTATAATATAAATATAATTTATATAATTTATAATATAAATATAATATTTATTTTTTAAAACCATTTTTAAATGGCTCTTTATGTGGTACCTCTGACCACATAAAGGTCAAAGCATGAACCGATTTTGCTGTAAGCTTCATCATCATGGCAAGTCATTAGGGTGTGTGTGATGATGTTCGAGGTGTTTTTCCCAACAGTCTTATTCACACAGCACGACTACAGCCTTGTGACCTGACATATTTAATTATCTGCTAATATAGCCTAAATAAGCCAAAGGGTCTGCTTGTACATATTAAATCACTGGTCTGAGGTCTAGAGGTGCTGGATGGATATTTTTGGTTGCTGTTTTAGGGATCAGGTGGCTAAAGAGGCCAAGGACACACGTCACACAAATTTGGCTTCCCTGCAGGTTAATGACCCTTTAATGTGACCCTAATGCCAGGAGCCTGAGAATAAAAAAGAGAAACACACTTTATAAAATAACAAATTTAGTTATATACCATATAAACTAAACCAGTAAGTTTGAATACCATAATGTATTTGCTTACTTGCTATGCAAATCTTAAAAAGTCCTATTCTAAAGGTGAGCATACGTCTGCTTGCAAGGCCTGTTATGTTCCTTAATTTTTCTGTTAACACACGTTAGTTCTTTTTGTTTAGTTTTTTTGTTATTCTGTTTGAGACAAAAGTGACCCATTTCTGGAAAACATTTCCTGAATATTATCTAGTTTATTTTATAGGAAAAAAAAGTTTTCACTAGCACAACAAAATAATGTTTTGATGGTTTTGGAGATCTTTATAAAGAATTTCGTTAAACAAATAGAGAGCTGGGAAAAATCTTTTTCATATTTCCATTATGTGCTGGGGAACATAGGACTTTGGTTACATGTGGCTTCAGGAATGTAGAACCCTAGAACTGGGGAACATACAGTATGATCCCCATAAGATAGGGATGGCAAACACAGGAATGACCCCTTCTGAATCCTATGCTGCACTTTACAAAGACCTTTAGCTGAGTATTGTTCTTGAAATACCAATTTAGAGACATGCATAGTATCAAGAATATTTTGCACGGATCTGCACTGTTTTGAAATTCCATTTTCAACCAGTCTCCATCCATTTGTGTGGCCAAGTAAATAATGTGTGGAAAAGGGTTTAACATTGGACAGGTTTTAAATACCTTGTTAATGCAGCAAAATAATGAAGTTTCATTAACTGTCATGTACTGATGATGTACAGTATTGTGCTACATAAAATGCAATATTAACATAAGAAACCAGATTCATCTGTCCATGCTCATTTCCTAGGTTTCTAAGATCTCATCTAAAAATCTTAAGTAACAAAGCAAGGAACAGTCCTTGAATAGGGACAGCAATTCTTTCAAGAGTTCCTAGTACCGCATAGTACCTAGTATCTCATAATAAGGTAGAATATGATATTAGTGCAAGATATGTAAGATATTAGTTTTGCTCCCTGGTGTAGAATGAAAAGGCCTATCAGGCAGTTGGTATGGGATAACAGGGCTACACTCTCTGCCTTTCAATGATAAAAAAATAATAATTTTGGTTTGATTTTTGCATCCACATGTGATTACTCAGTGTTAACTATATGTGTAACCGTACCATCAGTGGGCATGAGAAAAAGGCATGAAATGATAGGACAAAGCAAAGCTGGGGCTGATTTTAACTGTTGAAATGTGGTACCTACTGTAAGAAAACATTTCAATAAAGTGAAATCTACTTAATGAAATTAGGTAAATAGACTCCATTTTTTGTGTCCAAAGACCTCCACAAGCAGTCTTTCAGTTTTCTAGTTTCTTTCACATTTAGTGAAATTACTTGATTGCTTTTAGTATATAGTATGCTACATTGTTTTAACTCCATTCACCATCTACATCACTTATTAAATCATAAAATTAAAGAAATCACAGGTCCCCTGGCTGTGGTGTTGATTTGGGGTGCCCCACGCACACGCTATTATAATTCTATGGGTGAAACACTACCCTCTGGTGGACAAATACGTCAAAGCCCCGGTTGGCTACGTCATATTTCTGCGACGTTTAGTGCTCAAGCCGCGTGAGATTTAATTATCTCGATATAGAGCAGTAAAAGTTAGCCGTTAAAATGTCGGTTTTTCACGACGAAGTCGAAATCGAGGACTTCGAATACGACGAAGAAACAGAAACGTATTACTTCCCGTGTCCGTGTGGAGACAGATTTGCTATCACTAAGGTAAATAGAGTTAAAATATACAGTAATGCTGTAATGTAAACGAAACAAGCCGGCTGCTTTGGACAACCCTGGGGTTCACCCCGACTTTACACACAGGTGCTGTCGTTTTAGCGTTTTTGTTAAAACGTTTTTACATGCACCATTTAACGTATTTATTAAAGCAAACGTTTTACTTACGTTTAAAAGAAGAGCGGAATGAATTTATATTTATTCACAGAACAGTAATAAATCCTCAGGAATAGAAGCAGTGGGTCACAGTCCTTTAACTCAGATAGATAGAGAGAGAGATATAGAGATAGAGATAGAGAGATAGAGAGATAGATAGATAGATAGATAGATAGAGAGATAGATAGATAGATAGAGAGAGAGATAGATAGAGAGAGAGATAGATATATAGATAGATAGATAGAGAGATAGATAGATAGAGAGAGAGATAGATAGAGAGAGAGATAGATAGAGAGAGAGATAGATATATAGATAGAGAGAGAGATAGATATATATATAGAGAGAGAGATAGATATAGAGAGAGAGAGATAGAGATATATATATATATATATAGAGAGAGATAGAGAAAGAGAGAGAGAGAGAGAGATAGATATATATATATATAGAGAGAGAGATAGAGAGAGATATATATATATATATAGAGAGAGAGATAGAGATATATATATATATATAGAGAGAGAGAGAAAGAGAGAGATAGAGAGATAGATAGATAGAGAGAGAGAGAGAGAGAGATAGATAGCGAGATAGAGAGAGAGAGAGAGAGATAGAAAGAACACCTGCTCGCACACCTCTGTAGCTGAATGGACAAATCCTCACAGCCACTTCCCAAAATATAGAGGAATGCCTTCCAGAGGAGTGAAGGGTATTTTATGTGACTTAATTGATTATACAACATTATGTTGGTCATGTTAATTAATTGAATTTATTGATAAGTTCTCAATTTACAGTCGAGTCATGTTTTGTTTCTAATTACTTAGTTACTTAGGATTTTTGGATTTACAAATGTTAGGTGGTCTAAAATTGATTCATTCCTTAAATTTAAACCATAGCTTTTGTAGGAAATACTCACATTTTGCGAGAATATTCTCGCTTCTGCTTTTTTCTTTTTTTTTCAGTTTTGTGGACGGGGTTTAAACAACTCATGACATTTAAAAAAAAACAACAACAGCAATTCAAGTTATACAGCATTTAAATGATTATTAAACACTTTAATCAGTTTCAAAACCTAAAAGAGATATAGCTGCTTGAGACAAATCAGACAGTGAACAATAGTGCTATTGTAGTGAACCGGAAATCGTAATGCACCAAAATCAAATTTACAGTTCACCTATAATTCAAATTTATATTATTTTAACAGCAACTGGGGACTGAATCTGGGACAGAAAAACTTTATAGATAGATTCACCCACTTATTGTTTAATTTAAATATTGGGCATAGGCCTGTCACGATAACAAATTTTGCTGGACGATAAATTGTCCAAGAAATTATCGCCATAAACGATAATATTGTCGATCTGAGACCATTTTCATCTAGAATAATGATAATGGCATAATAATGCACATACGCCTT
>JAOVVA010000012.1:1102054-1112825 GCA_028565275.1 Leiocassis micropogon | reverse complement strand
ACGCCAGTGTAGAAGTCAATCGAGCGCCACTACAAAACGCAACATAAACGTCTAGGACGTTCAGAGCACGTTCGTTTGTCCAAAAATTTAACGCCCGTGTGAACAAGGCCTTAATATCTAAATGCCTGTGCACTAGGGCAACTACAAATTACACCTCTCAAACTAATAACATCAATACACTGGGCATTTTTTTTTTAAGTAAACATGGAGAAAGACGGGTTCGACAGCTACGTCACAAGATGTAATAATGAATGCAAGAGCCTTGCACTTAATGCACATTTAGGAAGACCTTCCCGTTTGGGAATACTGTAACGTGGATTTATTAATTGGGAAACTTTAAAAGAGTACTGAAATTAACTGCAAACAAAACTCAAAACACAAAGCTCTTCCATCTCCTCAAACCATGATGGAGCTTTGAAAACTGAAATAAACTTAGGACGAGGTTATCCCTTTAAAGGGTTTGGTACTTTTTCACTTATTTTCTTATTTCCTTTCAGTTTACTCTCTTATTTATCTTTTGCTTTCGTTGAGTGCAGGCTTATTGCGCCGCGTGCTAAGGCTTTGGTCTTCGTACTGGAGCGACGTGAACTCTACATGAGGCTACCTAATGATCGCACGTCTCCTGACGGTTTGTGGGGGCTTAAATAGACATGCTGCCAGGTATGGTGCGCCTCTGCTGATTGCCTAGAGTGAGCGCGGATCCGCCTGTTCAGAACTCCACGGCCTAGCCGCCTGCGCATCTGCGATTCTGTTAGCATCACAATTTTATAAACATCCCAATTTGGTATTTATTTATATATTTTTTTATTTAGAATTTTACTACCGTTTAAAACCAAACTAGCAAATAATTGGCTCCTAACGCACAAGATGCTGTATTGTCTACCACGTGTGAATAGTTTAGAGGATGATGGAGGAACAGCAACATTTTACAATTTTACATAAATTAAAAAAAAACATAAAATTAAAAAAATACAATACTTGTCAGTGTCATGATGCATAAATTGCCGCTGAAAAAGAATCGCAAAAGATACAGAACTGAATCAGATTTTTATAATAAGGAGGGTTAGTGAGTTTTGGTTATAATATTAGTATATAGTATATATGTGACAGATGCTTAAATTCCCCCTTTCTCTGCCTGTTCTGGAGACAAACCATCTCGCAGCACCTTTCTCCCTGCATCCTATCGAATGAGCTGCTGAATAAAGCACATAGTGAAGATGATGAAAAATGCTAACTTTGAGAGGACTGATTCTTTTGTGTGCCTTTAAGAGGATTCAATCTTTGCTTAACAACACAGAGCACAAGTTGCCGGAATACCGTGGGATTCTTGTTTGCGGAAACAAAATTGCTCTCTCGTGTCCTCGACTTGATCCTGTTTTCCAGCTGCAAGGGTGATTTATGGGTGGCTGTGGACTAAACCGAAACATCTGCCTTGAAAGAACAAAGGCCAGAGATGGTTCCAATGGAACCCCTTGTGGTCTTGTCCTTTTGTAGCCCATCTAACTCAAGGTTCAATGTCTTGTGCATGCGTGAGATGCATTTCAGCTCACCATAATTGAAAAGAGTGAGTATTTGAGCTACTATATACTTTCTGGCAGCTCAAACAAATCTGACCTCCCAAATCAACAATGCTTTTTAACATTCAGAGCTGATGCTCAAGGGGACATTTTTTTGTAGTACAAATGTGCCTAATAGTGCTAAAGGTCTTCTAGGGATTTTTACCTTAAGAACTAAAAAGAAATTTTGCCTTGGCGTATGAAGCATTTTTGGAAGAATCAAACCGTATCGTGGCGAACCAATCGCCGGCTAAGTTGCGCATGCGTCCAGTAGCCTCTAAAAATTTGCTAGTGGAATGCCAAGCGTAGCGAGTTTAAATATTTTCCGAATGAAATTTTTTTGGCTTTTGTGCAAGATTTAGTAAAAAGACAGCACCGCATGTCTCAAGAATGATAGCCAAGACAGTAGCATGCAGAAAATGGAGCCACTTTCAGTCTCGTTTTTTTTTTAAAGCTTCGCTTCTGATTTTAAACATCTTTTACGTTATTAGGCGTGTTTCGAAGGAAAGGCAAGTAATGTAATTCTGCATAATAGTCATTCCCGCTTCAAACGTCAACGTTCTTAGGTAAAGCAATGGCATGAAGAAATGTCCTTACGTAGGTGTAAAGACATTTGCTGTAGTTTTGAGCAGTATAAAAGTAAAAAGCATCATCTAATTAAACTACTCAAGTAAAGTACAGAAATGTGAGTTATGCTTGTAAATAGCTTCTCCTATATGAGATATCAATCCCTTCAGCTGCAACCATATCTTTTATCTCTTGGTAGTTTTTCTAATCTGTTTGCTCACTTTTGGTGTACAATATTTTCTCTGGCAAACTCAATTGACAAAAATTGGCAATTTGCATTTTATTTATTTTTTTTTGTGATTGAACCTGTGAACTGCCTCTGGTCACTGGCTGAATGACCAGTTCATCTATATTGCAAATGTAATACATTATTTAAAAAAAATCAATCGGTCAAAACAAAAAGAAACTTGAAAATAAACTTGAAATCACCATTTGTTCCAAATAAATACATACATGCATGTATACAAAAAAATGTATGCAGCGTTGTTCACTTGTCTGTGACCTAAAATCCAGAGATTTAACTACAAGAAAAGTATTGCACTAGATAATACAATTTAACTAAGGTTAAAATAATAAATAAATATATAAATAACAATGTAAATATATATACCAAATATATAAAAAAAAAAAAAATGGCAATAAAAATGTAGGCTGGAAATGCGCACGAGTTACAAAATAAAGTCTCATTTAAATAGAAATGTATAAATTACATAAGCCTTTAAACCTTAAGGTATAAAATTTTTAAGATATTAAAGTATAGAAGTGTAAAAATATGGTGTGTGGGTATGACAGCAACAGTATGAAATATGGAGTATGTAGTATGAAATGATGTGTGTCAGCAGCAGTGCGGCTGTTCATGTCCCAAAGTGCAAGTTAGTCCTCAATTTATGTAATTTTTTATAAACTTTTATTAGTCAATGGAAATCAATGCCAACGTAGTTTCAGTGAATTTTCTTTCCTCCCTCCCACAACTGGGCCATCACAGTAGTGTTCTCATGTGCTGTATTTAGAAAGCATGGCAATCAGAGTGAGATACTGGTTCTGCAAAAGTGCCCCAAACAAGAGATCACTTGTGTGAGAGCGGCGATTACTGCAAATAGACATGGAGCTGGAAAGCGCATTTTAAACTGAGAAACAAGCGATTTCCTTGATATTCCAGCAGATTTTCTTTTTTGTGGTGAATAGTGCACACCATTTCAGAAAACTTTTAGGACGATTTCACTCGGGATCTGTATCGCTCAGATGCTCATCTCAGATAAAATTATTCCGCTCTCTCTGAAATGATTCACTGCACTTTCTGATTCAACACAATGAAAAGATCAATAATAAAAATGGTTGGCAACACAAACATTAAAGTAAAATCACGCCCTCGGTCTTGTTGTTGTACTGAAAATCGTCATGGCTGTGATCTGGCCATAGGTACGAGTTCACCAGGTGAAACACGAAATGTTTACTGCATTTTTATATATATATATATACATATATATATATATATAATATAAAAAATCACTGTCATGACAAAATTCTGTATAAACATTATTTTAAATGTGATATTGCTTTCCTGCAGCAATTCTATAAAAAAATATATATATATATTTCTGATTGTGATTTAAACCTTGTTTGTTATTCTAGAGAAAAACATAGCCCGGAGAAGCCACACTCATTTCATAGTACGTTGGCAAGCTGGCTAACATTCCAGTTACAGGTGTTTAAAATCGTCATCCTTTGTTCCTTCTCATCATCATCATCATCATCAGATTTCATATTTATAGCCCGAATTTATATTTTTGAAAAATATCGTTTTTCCATATCCGTTGATGTCACTAACTCTAATGTGTAGCAACAGTTTCCAACTAGAAAGTGGAATTTTTGCCTGTCGAACACAGATGGGCAGAGTGATGCATGCGCAAATGAAACTTTACAGAGAGGTTCAAGGAAGTATAGGCACTTTAAGAACACAATTCGCCCGATCAAATTACTTTCCCGCAGTGGTTTCCAACCCAGGTCCTGGAGTACCCCCTGTCCACCACATACTCTCATGTTGATGAGCTGGTTGGTAAAATGAAACACCACAAGGTGCAAAGCAGGGGGTACTCCAGGACCAGGGTTGGAAACCAGTACACTGATACAGTTTTTATGTGACTAATAGAACATCATTTGTTTGATACTGAGTTGGTTTATTTGTTTGATATATGAGAGACGGTAGAAACGTGATTTTGTAGCATCACACGCTCCACCAGCACAATGTCGGCACTGTGCTCAAACGGACCGATTCTCTATTAGCCTGAATGAATATCCATTTGCATAATAAAATAATTTCCCAGCAACAGCCCTAAGGTGGATAATATAGCTGTAACGACATTGCAATGGCGTCCACCTACGGGGCAGTGTTGTTGTTTTTGAAAGTTAGAATGACATTGATAGAACATTGAATGAATGACCCAAATATAACGTTGCAAATACAACCTCAAATTAGCACAATGCCGGGCCGTATCAATGATCCCATAATAGGGTTTTTTTAAATAGGGTTCAGAATTCTAGTCAGGGATTGGGACGGACACAACACCTTCCCGGATACAGCGCGTGTATCTCATGTCACGCATCTCTGAGTGATGTAATGTTACCTCTTTGTTTCATTTTACTTCAGATGCATTACTGTAGCTCCCAAATCACTCCACTCTAACGTGTTGTTTGCACAGCATGCCGACTGCATCACCTCAGTGAGAAGTTTGAATCCTGCTCAAGCCATCGGTTTGGTATTAATATTGTTTTGAGTTTTCTTTCGCAACACTGTGTTGGGGCATTCGTTCAACATTATCTCATAGTCACATAGTCGATATTGTTCCAACATCAAAGTCATTTTATCATTCAGAAACAATCTAATACCAATGTCAGTTATAACGTTAACAAATGAACACCACCACAACATTTGGCAAACCAAAGAAATTCCTGCTCTGCTGCTTTTCTTTTCTTTTTTTTATGCTGGTATCATACCATTTTAATAACTCTAGTGCCATGATATGCTTTCAGTAGGTATTAACTGTACAATATTATTTTCTTCTGTGTCACCTGCACATCTATTCCACCTTCCAGCACCATCTACTAACGGAACAGTTGAAAAGCGATCATCGTCTTCGTCTAAATGCTGAGATGAAGTCTGAGGAAGGCGCGTTCCGCTTGCTTTCAAATCTGTGAGCTCACAGATGCACATAATTGTCTAGGGTTTCCGGATGATTGACAGGAGAGAGATTAATACCATGCCTTCCATCCAGAGAGCACGGCCAACATTGCTTCTTCATCCTCTGCTGATTGTAGCATTGTATGGGCTTCAAGCTCGCAGTCTCCTGATGACATGGCAAACTTATTTTTTTCTGTTTAGTAGCAGTATGAAATGAATAAAACATTTAGGAATGTGTAGCCTGGTTAAAATATCGACATAAAAATGTGGCTAACAATCTGTGACAATAGTCACTGAAAAGCTCATAATCCTGCAGGCCTGCTTTCCCATTGGCATGATGTTCAGAGATTGGCAGATTATCTTTTGTTCTGGGCCAACTGGAAGAGAACGAGACAGACACCGAGGAACGATGGGGGAGGGCGCGCTTGGCTGTGAAGTGGCAGTGAGTTGTGCACGCTATGATGGATGGCACAGCGTTCTCCCACGAGACCCTGCAGTGACCGCTAGACCTGCTACGCCCCAGCGGTTGGTGTGGCTGTGGCTCCTGTCAGTGTGATTAGGTAGAAGTGTGAATCAGGAAGTGACTTGTCACACTTCATTGTCTTGTCTCAATCAGGCAGTTCTTGTCAGAGGCATTTGGTTTTGTTCTTTCCCTTGCAACCTTTTCTCTTTCAGTATCTCCTTTTCTGGCCATGGTTCCAGGACAAGCAGTTACACTGTTTGACCTTTTTTAAAGGTCTTATTTAATCATTCGCAGTATTTAAGTGGAACTTTAATAAGGGAAATGTTTGTTTGTTTTTTCGGGGGGGATGTCAGGGTGTTGTCTAAATGTGTAAATCACGAAGTTTTCCTCAGCCAGAAAAGCTTTCACTCAAGCTGGCAGGACTCCTCATTCTGTATCGCTGTCCATCCATGGTTAATTACCCAGGCTGCCGGGTCACTCGATGGCAAGCGGCATCTGGCTTCTCTAGGTTTAGTAGCCGAGCCAGGGACCCAGGTGCTCTTGGACTCTCTAGCTCCTTGCATTTTTATTTAGAGATCATAATAGACGTACTTAGCGCAGTATATGCAAATAGCGTCATTGGAGTTAACCACCATTCTTCTTTCTCTAGTGTGACTCCATGAAAGATGACAGAGGAGGTGATTGTGATCGCCAAGTGGGACTACTCGGCCCAGCAGGAGCAGGAACTTGACATCCGGAAGAACGAGCGTCTGTGGCTTCTAGACGATTCGAAAACGTGGTGGCGTGTCCGCAACGCAGCCAACCGCACTGGCTACGTCCCATCCAACTACGTAGAGAGGAAAAACAGTCTGAAGAAGGGCTCACTGGTGAAGAACCTCAAGGATACACTGGGTAAGCTGTATTGATTGACTGTTGTTTTTCTTTTGTTTTTGTTTTTTTTAAATGAAAGCCTTTATTAAAAACATCTCTGTAGAATCAGGGTGATGTTGCCCTTGAAGGATCATTTGGGATGGAGGATGCGTAGGTGTCTAAACTAGTTGAGATAGTTGGGTTTTGTTATAAAGGTGATTTTATTACAGAGCATGTGTTTAATCACAAATTGGACAATGGATTAGTCACGCATGATGTTTTTTTTTTTTTTTTCTTTTTTTTCTTTTTTAGGCTAGGAGAATAGCATGGGTCTGGACATTTTTAAGCTGCCCGAAAGCTGGGATTAGGCTACATAATGCAGTAGAATCCATACTCCAGATTAAAAATATTTCCCATTTCGTGTCTGATCTCCGACAGATTTGTGTCTGGCTTACTTGATAGGATCTTGGTGGAATATACAGAGGTGAAGTACTGCTCATGATCACATTATACTGTATACTGTGATTCAGTCTCTAACACTTGACACAACCATGAGCTGGTCGTTATATTTGTAACCTTCTAGTATGATATGTGCATCATTAATGTAGTCCTCCAAATAATATTTTCTAGTATGATATGTAGGCCGACTCTTCAGTCCAATAAACTTTAGTCGGGTTATGTCCAGTGAACTTTTCTCCCGGGTTTCGGCAGTTTTTCAGACTGTATTTGTCATTTTAATTAAAAGAACACAGTTTTGTTTCCTCTGTTTTCCACTGATTATTTTATAGTGAGTGAAACTGTGCCTCCTTAAATGGTGTGTGGTGACTGTGTTGAAACGCAGCAGGTTTCACCACACAGGTCGAGTTGGCTTCCCCTTCTAAAAAAAAAAAAATAAAAAAAATCAAAAGATCAGAAAAAGCTACTCATAGCATCGTCAAACTGTCTTAGAAAGAATGTGCTTGTCAAGTTTATATAACAGGGTTATATGTTATGTGTTTAATACATGTTGCCTTTTGTCTGTTTTGATAACGAATGCTTATTTCATTAGGGCCCAAGCACCATGACATCAGCATTATGACGACATTACTACGACTATGGTGCTGCAAGCAACGATGAGTGACACAAGCACCTGTGCCATCACCGCCCGGGAGCAAAAGAAAGACACGCCCAATCGTGGCCTTAAACGTATGGCTTATACAGTGACATCAGCGTCCGGGGCCTTGTAGAGGTCTTGGCGTTTTCAAAAGGCACACAGGTTGTGTGGTGCAACTGGACGGCGTTGTCTTTTTGGAGGTCTTAACATGCTCAAAAGCCACACAGGTTGTTTGGTGCGCCTGGGTGGCGATGGCACAGGTGCTTGGGCCCGCTCATCGTTGCATGCAACTATATTTTATTATCGAATCTTTACTGCACAGTAAGTTCCTGGTTTGCATGCATTTGGGAGAGGCGTTACATAAATTAAATGTTTGGAATCGTGTGAGCGTGTGTATGTCTGTAAATGCAAGCATTAGCTTATGTGTGCGCACACATGCAGATGTGTAGCAGCAAGTTTAGAGCAATTGATACAGATGTCACAGAGCATCTGTATCAAAGCATCTGTATCAAAAGATCATCAGATGTATCATACAAATCTTTGAAGCAGTAATTCAAAGATTTAGTTAGGTGAACTGCTATATTAAAAAAAAAATGTTTAGGTTAAGCCAATGCTCGTCCTTTTTTTGCATGTAGAAATCAATTTGTTTTCTGAAAAGACAGGTTTGATCAATGACATGAGCGCGAACATCAATTGTGTGGCACTTAATTGGTACTTAATACTGTGTGACAGGTTTTTAGCACCGAGAAGTGAACTTCAGTGAGTGATGGAGCAATTTGCACCATCCTCCTCTGTGCTGACAGAGTAAAGCAAGCAGCCGTCTGACTGAACACTCACGCCTACACACACACAAACACACTGCAGTGCCAAATGAACGAAATCCTTTTCTCTTCATACTAATTGGATGCCTGGTGATTGGAAACAATGCATCTGTTACAGACAGGAAATGGAAGATAGATATGAGCCAAAGCCATTCACAAACCTTCAAAGGTATGGGACATGGTACAGTAGCTGAGAAAAGTATTTTATTATGAAATTTTAATATTGAGGATGCCATCATCAATTTATGCTCTTGTGTATATTCATAAGATAAGACACTGAAACACCACTTGGAATGCTAGTTTAAATGGGAAGCTAGTTTGCTATGTAGGGTGCAATTTAGAATCTGTTGTATGGGATAAGGTAGCTGTCAAAAAAGACATGCATGTACTAATGTACATTCATATATATTGGCCTAAGGTTGTGCATAAATGAAAAAAATGCTCACAAAAATGTGGTTTTATAAACTCTCATATGTCAAATCAAACATAAAATATGTAGTGCGTGTTCTTATGTCATACGATTCCAAAAAACTAAAATAATAATAATAATACAGTGGAACCTTGTATTACAAGCATAATCCGTATTTCAAAACACTCGTAAATCAAAGCGAAATCCCCCATTAAAAATAATGGAAACTCAAATTATTCGTTCCACAGCCCCCAAAAAATAAATACATAAAAGTAATTAATTCAAAATATAAAATAAAAATAGAACAAATTAACCTGCACTTTCCCTTAAAAAAGTAAAAATAAATCCCAACCGCTAAGTGTTTCCGTTAATGCTTTAACACACGCAGACTGTGTGTGTGTGTGTGTGTGTGTGAGAAGCTAAAGTAAGAGGAGAGGAGGAATCAGCCCCTCCCCTCTTCTCGTCTTACACAGTAACACTTCCTCCTCTCTTTTATTTGAGTTTCACACGCACACTAAAGGAAAGACTGTTTTATCAGAAAAATTAGCAAGGAACATTGCTAACAACTCTTGCGTGAGCGCATGCTAACGGAATCACTGCTTTAAAGTAAAAATAAAAAAACAAATTAACCTGCACTTTACCTTTGAAAAGAATTGCGACAGAGCAGTGTTTCTGTGGAGATTATGTTGATTATACCAGTGAGAGACGCGCACCAAGACCGAGCAGAGGAGATGATTACCCACAATTCCGCAGCGCAAGAGAGAGAAAAACCATTGGCTTGTTAGTCAATGTAAAATGTAAAATGTAAAAATGTATTAAAAATCTTTGCTCGTCTTGCGGAACACTCGCAAACCGCGTTACTTGAAATCCGAGGTTTCACTGTATATTTATACTAGTGTTAGTAGAAAAAGGGTTTTTAGAAAAAGTTAAAAGCTTCAATCTAAATATAAGTGATATTATTTCAGGTTGAAGGCCACGTACTGCACATGTCTTTCTGTACAACAGAACTCCCTGCCTAAGTTATTATTACGAAGAAATTGAATTTTGTAAGGTTGCATATCTTACGCCTTATTTATGCTTTCGTCATCAACTAAATACACTCCCTGTTTAAAGTAGGTTATTACACCCGGCAAATAACACAAAATTTTGATTTTAGCATATAATAATGCGCCCTCAGTTCGGGTATTTTTACACAAACTCACCTTGATTTGCCGCGGATATGTTTTATCTGTTTTGTTACGGTTTTTATTAGCACCACGGTTGCAAAACATTTGAGCCGAACTGGTTTTAAACTTCCCGCAGGAAGAGCAAACATACAATGGTCCGTAAAATACATCTTTGAAGGTTCAGTTTTCATAGTCTACTGTTCCCTTTTTGGCGTAATCGGCAGTGTTTCGTGAGGATTTGGGCGCTTGGTATGGTAGTTTCTGTGTGATCTGCATATCCTGTGTATTTGCAGTAAACTGAAAAAGAAAAAGTGCTGTATTCGTCCTAAGTGGGCAGTAAACTACTCATCAAGCCCCTTTTACGCGACATTTTGATTTCATTTACAGTATGGTGCATATTTACCTCTAGATAAATACTGAAAGGCAAAAGTTCATTACATCCTGTCCAGCCAGTTTTGCGTGATGCTGTGACAAATTCGGCTAGTCGGACATACAGGCAGAATTTTATTCTGAGAATGGTGTCCAGACGTAAAGATATCATGGAAAGACCGAGTTCTGACAAATGTACAGACAAAACCTTTTATATACGGTAAGGTCAATAAATATTTGATCACCCTGTGATTTTGCAAGTTCTCTTACTTAGAAATCATGGAGGGGTCTACAATTTTC
>JAOVVA010000012.1:1087465-1101954 GCA_028565275.1 Leiocassis micropogon | reverse complement strand
AATTCCGCAGCGCAAGAGAGAGAAAAACCATTGGCTCAGTTGTGATCACGTGACGCTCGGCGTCAAAACAAGAAGCGGCTGCGTGATACATGATACTCGGTGCTCGTAAACCAAGACTTGTTCTTTTTTTATGTCAGAATTTCGCAAGTCGCGTTACTCGCAATCTGAGGTTTCACTCTAATAATACGAAGCACGATTTTACGCTTGGGGTTTCTACAATATGAATACGAATTGATAACCCTGACTCTACTGTCAAAAATACGTCACAGGCTCGCAGGCTTTATGTATCAAGCAGAAGATTGATCAGAAGACTGATTTCACAAACTGCTCATGCGTAAGTAAGAAAATTATATTACAACGCAATGTGAGATACAGTATACAAGCTTATTTACCTTATTTCGTCCCGTCTCTGGTGCACTCTCCTTGTCTGCCATGCTTTTTGTAGGAATGTTTATTAGTACTATACATGCACATCTTTTTTGACGGCTATCTTACCCCATATTATTGTTCTAGAAACCATGTAGTACCCTTTATCAGGGGTTGGAGAGAGATTTGGGATTCAGCCTTGGGTTAGAAGCTAGGTGACTTTGTAACAGTAAATAAAAGAAAAGATGTTTCAGAGGGTAATTAAGAAGAAATAACTGAGGACACAAAGTGGCAACATGTTATCAGATATGTTTTCTTGCTGAAATGCTTCTGCGGTTGGTTTTGAATGTGGATTTTGGCAGGCAGCTGCTCTCCCCTCTTTCCACTGCTGAGGAGTGACTCATATAAACGTCCCAGTGCTGTTACTTTTTATCACCTCCACTTGTTGGAACTTTAAGTATTTAAATCGGTCAGATTACACTGAACTCAGGTTCCGTCCAAGCTTAATTTCTAAACATATGAGATTGCCATAAGTTCCCGTTTTGAACAAATAAATCGTTTGTTTATTTCATGTAACCGGAACAGTTAGAAATTAATTAAACAAATGCAACGTCTTTTTGAATTAGAAATTATACAATAAACTCAAAAACATACAATAATTTGCAATCATCTTGGCATTGTCTTGCCATGTGCCTGCCTAAGACACTACACAGAGATGGTACATTTCTATAGTCACCATTACCTGTCTAAGTATATTTATTTTTGTAAATGTTTGTTTAGCAAACATTGTGCTGGCTTAGTGGTTAGCGCTGTCGCCTTGCACCTCCAGCGTCCGGGTTCGAGAGCCTGTTATCAAATTTAAATGTTTTTGTCAGTTAGTAATTGCTACAACTAAATGAAGTTATAACCCCATAACTCATCCAAGTAATTGTTTATCATTAAAAAATAATAATAATACACACATATTTATATTTCTGAAGCATGTACTGCTCCTTTTTTGTTCATTTTCATGAGTAGTTTAAAGATTAAAAAAAAAATTTGGTGATAAAATTAAGAAAGTAGAAAAAAATTTTAATATACGAGATCATTCATTAATCGTTCAGCTACTAGATCAGCTTTTTTTAACCTTGGCCCAGATTGTACAAATGGATGGATACCATTTCTCCAAAAAACATTGCAAAACAAATTTGTGTTTTGATGATGATGGTGTAGTGCGTGTCTAACACGCTAATGTCACAACTGAGTGCTATGTCTTTGACGAGAAACAAAAGGATGTTTATGGCCTGCTATGAATTTTTCATACCTGAAGTCCTACAGGACAACGGGTAGTTGTAGCTTAAGGGATTTCCCAGTGTGTCACCTGCACCAACATACAGTGCACAATATACGGTTTTACTTCTACAGACTGAAAAGTGCCTTAAGATACAATGTAAAAATTGGTTGGTTATGTAACAACCTCATTTCCCCTCTTGTCCATTCCAATCAGCATTCAGCATCACCAATACACTGTACTAATCACTGACCTGATCATCTGTCATCACCTGCTCCTGTTTCTCACTGGTTCATACATAAAGTTAGATGCAGAATTAGATGAATGATTGTTACTGGGGGCGGTATGGAGAGCCGCACCACGAGATGTAATAATGTTTATAAGAGCCGTAACGCAGGGCTTCAGAGGGAGTCAATGAAATAGGAGTTTGTGAGTTTGTGCTTATGATAGGGAAGACCTTTCCGTTTCCATTATTAATTAATTAACTCCAAAGAAAAGAAAAAAAACTGAAAGCACAGTTATGTCCTCTCGGGGCGTTCGCCTTTCCTGAGGATTTATACGAGAGTTTTGTGTTCATTGTGGACACTTTTATACTTAACCTGAGAGCACACCCTTAAATAGACACGCCGCCAGGTGCGGCGTATCCAGGCTGATTGCCTGGCAACCACATGTATAAATGACCGCGCCTCTGCCTGTTCAGAACTCCGCGGGGTAGCAACCTGCGGTTCTGCCTGTTCTGAACCATGCAGAGTTTTTTTGCCCCTCGTGAGACCCACGTCGTTACAGGTTACTGTGTGGCTTCATAAACCAAAAAAAAAAAATCTTCTGAAACTGCTAAGGTACGGAGACTGGACTGAAAATTAGCTTAACTGTTCCTTAAGACTATACTAAAAATACAAGAAGGTCTGACTCTTTGGAAGCAAAATATGAAGAAATGAGGGTTGGCTTAAGACTTTTGTACAGCACTGTATCTGGTCACAAAGAAGAAAAAAATGGTAAAATCATGCAGATGTCACTTATAATATTCACAGCAAATATAATATGGAAAAGAAAATTCAATTTAAGTGGCTTCGACCATGGGATTGTTCGTGGCAGACAGGGCGGCTCGACTCTTTCAGAAATTGATCATTCAAGACTTTTATGCAGCACAACAAATTTTCTATAAAGTTTGAAAAGAATGCCTTTAAAAAAAAAAGAAACAAACAAAAAAAAACATGGAGAATCTTTTGGCTTCTTTTTTCCATGTACTGAGCAAAAATGCATCGCAGAATATCAAGCCGTGAGTTGGATAAGCTATAACAGCACAATATGACGTTGGGTTTAACTCCATTAGCTACAGTGGAGACAGTTGTGCATTTAAAAAAAAAAAAAAAAAAAAAAAAAAAAGACCAGGTCTCATTTTCTCATTAGGGTAAAAACATAATTACAACCTGTTCCAAAGTTTTTATAAATGAACTCTGGTTTCCAAGTGTAAATGTTGGAGCGCATCATTTAGCCACAAGCCATGTGGGATTAGATTTACTCACTGATAAGTAAGAACACTGGTTAATGTACCTACTGATTATTTGATTAATATTCAAAAGAAAAATGACAGCAACATAGAACATAGAACTTTTACTTACTTTGTGAATGAATGTATTAATGTTGAAGTACATTCGTTGTTCATGTTAAATGGTGTCCGTTAAGGGAATCTTATGTAAAGCATGACTGTAAAGTGGAAGTAATGACCATGTTACAGCATATTTATTTATTCTTCATGGCACAGCTGCCCCGTTTAGTTCCCCGATCTGCCATTACAGATCTTGACATCTCCGTTATCTAGAACAAATGAGATCAGACCTGTGCCCTGACGTCCTGGAGCAGCATTGAGGCGCATTTGCTCCATCATGTTCATCATGTTTGCTGAGTCATCTTCTGCTGTGCTTTCATGCGAACCATTTCTTTTTATTGATCTGAAATTGTACTATAATCTTCAAAACATACAATGATATCCAAGCATCTTTGCAACAGAGATAGCTTTATTAAATCGATTGAAATCTTTTCATTTTTTAACTTAGTTAAATGATAAATCCGAGTTAAATCTTTGTAAGAATTATTATATAGCTATTATATTGTATACACTATGCTAGACACCATAACTCATCCATTTAACTGTTTTAAATGTTTATAAAAAAAAAATGTAAAGTATTTTTGTTATTTTAAAGTTAGATCAAAGTTAGATGTTTTTGTTGCTTGTTAAAAATGAGCCAATAACCCACTGTCAGATTTAATTAAATGACCATTTTCCGATAACCACACCAGTGAGTATATTGGCGTAAATATTTGGAAAGAACAAAAATGCCAAGTTTTGGGCCGTAGTATTCTACCAAAAATTTTATTACATAAAATGTACTTTTGCTTAATTAAACAGGAATGTAAAATATATAAGAGAAACAAAGATTAATTGGGTTTTCTTTTTAGAAATGCATCCAGCATTTTATCAAAAATAAACATCATCATTAAGCTATTCCTTGTATTTTGAATAAAGTTGACTGAGATGAATTAAGTGCATTACAGTGCCATACATTCTTATTTTAAAGCCTTTTCTCAGATGCAACAACAAAAAAAAAACTAAAAAACAATTTCAAATGACTTTATCAAAAAAACTAAGGCACATTAAAATAAATAATTATGCAAAAACACTAAGTTGTGCAACTTAACTTTCAGAACTAAAAGTTTCAAAATCTACAGCTCAGCCATAACATAAGCCTTTACTGACAATTTCTGTCGCTTTCTCTTGCTGCTTTCTTCTTCTCTTGGCTCGCTGATAATTTTATCTCTCCTTACCATTTTGCAGCCCGCAACAGAACGCTCCATTAAATCAATACACAGCTAACTGTTTGCATCTCCTTTTGATTTGTGTGTGACGTAGTCGCTTCTTCATTGTCGATGTTTACTGGCGGCTTGGATCCGGAAGTGTCACGCTGTGTCGTGCCAAACAAATAATTGCGCAAAAACATAACGCAAGCTTTTAAAATGAATTAAAAGAAGCTTCGAGGCAGAAGGTTTTGCCTGCATCATTTTTTGTAATCAAATTACTCGAGTTATTTCATCGTTTCAGCCCTAGTCTCGTTTAAAACAAAACACTTATTGTAACCTAGCTGAGCAAAAGGAAAAGAAAGAAAAAAAAAATGCAAAAGAGAGATGCCACACGTCCCTCTGACGATCATCTGTTAATATTAGGTTGCATGGAACCAGAGACACCAAACAAAAGACATGCACAGGGCCCCAGGTGAGGTTTTCATACCACTGAAGAGTTTTGGTGCATAATTAAATGAAGTTTATTGCATATCAGCTTACTTGATGCATACATACAGCCTGCTCACATCCTCACCTGTTTGCAAATCCTGTGTTTCAAAATGTGTAAAGGATTTAATGAATTCACGGGCATAAAGGGTGAAAATTAACTAAGCAATATTAAATAGCTATAGAACTTTTGGAATCACTGAAGTCATGATAAAAACGGTCTCTAAATTAATAGGATTTCATATTTCCTGCATCAACAGTACAGGCATCGGCCGCGAGAGGCTGCACATGCAACGCAATAAAAGATGGCCGACTGCTTGACTGTTCAGGAGCGCAGCGTGCTATAAAGTGCTATGAAGTGTGGAGTTCCATTGTTCTTGTGCGGAGATGGTGGCGTACAGTGAAAGGGAGGAATGCAACACTACGTACGTGAAGGGCCAGGGGTAGCCCAGTGGTTAAGGCATTGGACTACGGTTCAGAAGATCCCAGGTTCAAACCCCACAACCACCAAGTTGCCACTGTTGGGCACTTGAGCAAGGCCCTTAACCCTCAACTGCTCAGATGTGTAATGAGATAAAATTGTAAGTCGCTCTGGATGAGAGCGTCTGCCAAATGCCTAAATGTAATGTAAATGTACAGAGACAAAAATTTTCTGACTTGCATTCCATCCCCGAACATTTCAGGAAATTGGTTGATGCCTCCAAGGCCTGCGTTTAAATTTGAATATTTGCTTTCATTTTCCTATGTAATAAAGTACATTGCAATTTATTTTAGAAATATGGACTTTATCACCAATTTTTAATGCATAGTTACTTTTCACCCACCCTGTAGATAAAAAAAAAACAAGCCCTAATAATGGGATGAACTATTGTTTCAAAAGGACATATACATCACTCACCATCCGTTTTAACAGGGACATTTGTAAATCTGCGGAAAATGATGTAAACTTTAAAGCACTTTTTGTAAGTCGCTCTGGATAAGAGCGTCTGCCAAATGCCTACATGTAAATGTCTTGAGCCACATATTCCTTCCTCATATTAATTGAAATTATATTTTGTAGACACAATTTAAGAAACATGAACAAACGACAGGCTGCAGAGTGCTTTAAGATGCAATGTAAAAATTGGTTGTTTATGTAACAACCTCGGCAGCAATTTCATTTCCCCTCTCGTCCGTTTCATGTAGCATCACCAGCATGCTAAGGTTTGCATATCATCTGAACATCTGTCATCATCTGCCACAGTTTCTCCCTGGTTTGTGTAGAGGGAAAAGGTTTGCTTAGCTTGAATGGTTTATAGGTGAGTGTGTGGCTTAACAAACAAACAGTCAGGTACAAGAACTGGACTGAAAGTGAGAGCCAGAAAAGTCCTTCATGAAGTCTGAAGATCTATTTCTCAAGACTGTAGACCAGAAAACTGGTAAAATCATGCAGATGTAGCTTATAATATTAACAGCAAATATAATATTGGAAGGAAAATGAGATCTCACTGGCTTTCACCTTGGGATTGTTATTAGACAGGGTGGCTTGACTCTTTTTTACAGCTGTAGTGAGCAGAAATCACAGAATATCAAGCCATGAGGTGGATGAGCTACAACAGCACAATATATCGTTGGGTTTAACTTCATTAGCATTAAAAATGAACATTAATCATTAATTAACATTAATTAACTAAACTCTGGTTTCCAGCTGTAAATGTTGAATTTATTCACTGATGGTAAGAACTGGTTAATGCTGCGCCTATAGATTAGTGGTTCATTAATCTTATTTTTAAAGCATCAGCTAATATAACTCTTACTTGCTTAAGTGAATTAATGTATTAATGTTGAAGTATATCGTTCATGTTAAGTAAACCATTAAATGCTGTCATTTAACAGGGAATCTAAAGCATGACCGTAAAGTGAAAAGAATGAGCATGTTACAGCATATGTATTTATTCTTCATGGCACAGCTGCACCATTTAGCGTTCTGCTATTACAGATCTTGGCATCCCAGTTATCTAGAATAAATTAGATCAGGCCTGTGCCCTGACATCCTGGAGCGGCATTGAGACGCATTTGCTCGTTCATTTTGTGAGTCATCTTCTGTTGTGCTTTCATGTGAACCATTTCTACGGAAAATAGCAACCTTCATGACTCATTGCTCTGTAAAGCTTCTATTTTTGTTGCCTGTCAAAAGATCATTGTTGACCCCTGATTCGACATGAAGGGTTTTGTATAACGTACGACTTTGTTCTGAAGATTGCTCTAAAAAAAAAAAAGCATTTGTAGTAATCATCATCATAATAATCATAATAATAACAATAGAAGAATAAGTGCACAGAGTGCTTATGCATCCAGGAATATGTTTTGTGTACCCAATTTATAGCCATCATCAATGTTTTTCAATAAATTGATCAATTGATGATGAGTAATTGATGTTACTGCTAAGTCAATGATCAGCGAGGGATGAGCCAGTGATGAGTAAATTTTGAGACAGTGAGGGCACTGGTCAAAGATCAGTTATCAGTCATTAGTGATAAGGTGTTGATCAGTCAATGATCAATTATCATTCATAAGTCAGTGAATAATGATCAGAGAACAATGATCGTTCATTGAGTTGATCAGTCCTAGATCAGGAATCAGTTATTGGCTGGTCAGTTGTAAGTCAATCAGTCAATGATAAATCAATGAATAATTATCAGAAGTCAGTGATCAGTCATAGGTCAGTCAAGTCAACGGAGTTGGTAATCAGTCAGTGATCAGTCAAAGATCAGTAATCATTTCAGTCAATTACAAGTCAATGTAATTACAAGTAACGGAATAATGATCAAACATCAGTGATCAGTCATTGATAAGTAAATGATCAGTAATGAGTTATTGGTGAGGCAATTATAAGCCAATGACAAGTCAGTGATCAGTCAATGATCCATCAGTAATAAGTCTGTGATTAATGATTGGAAGTCAGTGATCAGGCAATGAGCTTGTAATCAATCAATAATCAGTTAAAGATCAGCAATCAGTTATTGATAAATTAATTACAAGTGAATGGTGAGTCAGGGAATAATGATCAGAGATCACTGATCAGTCATTTAATATGAATCTGTAAATAATCAGTCATTTATGAGTCAGTTAGCAAAGATTCATGAGTTTGTGTGTGAAGTATCTTACATGATCTGGGTGGTTCAGATTATTATTTAAATATTAATTTTCTTTGTTAAATGATTGATTGCTTATTCAGAAATTGCTACAAGAAAACCTGTTGCAGAATCAAATCTAGGCTATAGAGGTATTATTATTATTATTATTATTATTATTATTATTATTAATAAATGTCTATATATTGTTTTGTGAACTAGGCCTCACTCTGTCTTTGCTGCGTACACACATGGAAGCGTGGCGTTGCCTCTGAATTGGAGCTTGTTGATAAAGATAGATTGTGTGTTGCGGTTAGTGGGATGAGTGATGTTTACAGACGTGTGCACATAAAGGCTTGGCTTACGCGCGGCCATTTCCACAGGAAGGCATCACTTTGACAGTCTGCTGCATGTGTACGCGTAAGAACTCGCATCCTACATTCACACAGACAGAATGTCAAAGGTTTTTTTTTTTCTTTTCTTTTTTTTGTTTCTTTTCTTTTCAGTATGCTGGTTATGAATAGAGCTCGTCATGGTGTGCATTTCTTTATGGGAGCCTGGCAGTGAAAAGTGCTGCCGTGTGCTTTGCACAGTAACAATGAGCTCGAGTCCACTACAGACTCAATTTGTGACTGTCAGATTTTCTTTTTCATTACCAGTTAGCTAGGTTTTAGATATCTGGAAGTACGACAAATGCATTTATGAGGATTTTTTTCCCCCCCAAATTTGGTTATTTGCCAATTTCCATCCTCCAACCAGCTCTTCCCTGTAATTATTCAAATGCTAACAACTAGGATTACTGAAGGCTAATATAATATGTGCTTCTTCTGAAATACCATTCAAACCATATGCCTGCCAACCGCAACCACCTTTATGAACTGCTCATGCTGCTTTATACAGTAAGACCGTTATCTGTGTCTTCAGTTGCCCAATCATTGAGATTGATGGGGTAAACTATTTTTGTGATTTTTAAAAGTAGATATATAGAGTTATATTATTAAGAGAGCCTCAAAATCTCCTTTTTGAGAATTCAGCCATATGTTCCTAATCCTAGACTCTGTTCTATGTATTAATTCTATTGTGTTTTTTAAAATAGATTTACGAATGTAATATCTTTGCAGGTCTCGGTAAGACTAAGCGGAAGCCGAGCGCAGACGCCGAGTGCCCACCAAACGGCATCGGCGCTGGAGCAGAGCAAATATACGAGTTGCACACCCCGGCAGTGGCCAAGTTCGCATACGCTGCGGAGCGTGACGACGAACTGAGCCTGGCGAAAGGCGCGCGCCTGCTGGTGCTGGAGAAATGCAGTGACGGCTGGTGGCGCGGACGCTGCAATGACGGCCGGGTAGGCTGGTTCCCCTCCAACTACGTCCAGGAAGAGGAGGATGAGGAAGAGGATGAGGACGAGGCGGGTGTGGGTGACGGGCAGTACTCACGAGGATTGCAAAAGGTGCAGACGCTTTACCCCTTCAGCTCAGCCACGGAGGAAGAGCTGAACTTTGAAAAAGGAGAAATCATGGAGGTGCTGGAGAAGCCCGAGAATGACCCCGAGTGGTGGAAGTGTAAAAACGGCCAAGGCCAAGTGGGCCTCGTGCCCAAAAACTATGTGACGGTGCTGAAAGAAGGTGGAGGCGCCAGCAGTTTCAGCACCCATACTTTGCAGCCTGCAGGCCCCGCGCACACGGGCAGATTTGCCGGGATGGAGTGGTACTATGGCAGCGTGACACGGCACCAGGCTGAATGCACACTAAATGAGAGGGGAGTCGAGGGAGACTTCCTAGTGCGGGACAGCGAGTCCTCTGTGAGTACATGAGGCAATTGGTGGTCAACACTTAGCGGCTCTTAAATTTTCACTGAATAGCCAGGTTGTTTGGTTGCTGCTCTTTCTGTTTGACAGTAATTCTGGAGCAGGGAGCAAAATTATAACTGTTCTGTTATTTCAATCGATGACTTGTAGGTCATAAAAGATATTCATGCTAAACTACTCAAACTGAGCATATAGCTTTCAACTTGAGCCGCACTTCCCTAGACTGGATATGAATTAGAAAGTTTTAAAAACGGTTCATAGTTCACTTACACAGTAATGCTCACGCGCCAATTTTTGTCTGTTTCTCTTTCTTTAGCCGAGCGATTTTTCCATCTCCTTGAAGGCGTCAGGCAAGAACAAGCACTTCAAGGTGCAGTGCTGCGAGGATGTGTACTGCATCGGGCAGCGGCGTTTCAACACCATGGACGAGCTCGTCGAGCACTACAAGAAAGCACCCATTTTTACCAGTGCGCACGGAGACAAGCTCTACCTTGTTAAACCCCTGCAGTGACCTTCCAGCCAAAAATGAGCCTTGAGAACCTAATTAGACCTCACACTGAGCCGAGCCTCCTTACTGTTCCTTACTCTTGGTGGTCAGTTTTTTACCAGCAAGTGGGCAACAGAGTGCCAACACAAGCAGCTGGGCAGTAACATTGTCCCATATTATTATTATTTTTTAATTGTTGTCATTTCCTGTTTACTTCCTTGAAATATTTTGGAAACTCTCTGGTAATAATCTTTCCTTTTAAGTGTTGAGAAATGATAGGAGGGGTACACACTTTCTGTTGCCGTAGTTTCAATTCAGATTTTACAAACCAAACTAGACTGAAGTTCACGAGAAGTAGACTTTTATTTTGTTTAATTTTTTTATTAATATTATGATTTGACGGTACAATAGGGAATATTTTGAGCCTCTTCACATGGCAGTGTGGAAGAGAGTTGCTCCATGTGTTGCCAAAAAAAAAAAAAAAAATTTGTCCATATGTGATACACAGGAACTGTCTGCCCCCTGCTGGACACATACACACATGGCTTCATGGACTCGTAGGAGGGGGAGGTCTTGTTTATGAGATGAGATGAATGTCAGATGCTCAACCAAATGTGCCACACACTGGTTAAGTGTAACAACCCCCATTATTCACACCCAAAATCGGCAATAGCCTGAGTCGTACTATATCTGTATGGGTATCTTGTAGAATTACAAGAGCGCTTATTCTATACACCTGTTTAATTCCCCAGCTTTTTAAAAGTGTTTGTTTGAATGTAAGAGCATTGCTATTTAAATCTGTGTCTATTTAAACAAGAGCCTACGGTGCATTTAGCAGGAATTTTCTAAGCACTGTAACAATGACCGTTATATGTTGGAAACTGAAATACATTTGGTTTAAATAAACATTTTGCAAAATAAAAAAACAGTAAGGATTTTATCATTGATACGGTAATCAAATACAGCACTGTGCAAGTCTTGAGCCTCCTTTCATTTCTTCATATTAAATTAAATTACATTACATTACATTACAAAATGTTTACTGCAAAATGCCTTTAAAAAAATTGGTTGTTTACGCAGCAACCTCATTTCCCCTCTTGTCTATTTTAACCATTCAGCATCACCAGTATACTAATCACCGGCCTGATCAGGTACAGGGACTGGATAAAAAATGATAGCCAAAAAAATGCCTTCAGGAAGTCTGGAGAATTGTTCCTTAAAGTTACATTAAAAAAAAAAAAAAAACAAGAAAGTCTGATTCTTTGGAAGCAAAATATAAAGAAATGAGCAGTGGCTTAAGACTTTTGGACAGTCCTGAATTTTTAACAGCATTAGGCTGTTTTGCATGACCTTCCCTACAGACCAGGGGTCAAATCAAATCAAGGTTAAAGGATTGTAAAGGATTAGTTAAAGAATCTTACACATGTCCAGGTAAACAGCCTACGTTGACTAAAAGAAGACGATTCTTGCCTTTCAAGCTTTAAGCATTAATTATTGATACTCGGAAACATTTGTCTGAGAGCTAATACAGGAAGAATACTTGACTGTTCATATATTCTTACGTATCGTTATTGTTCTTGTTTGTTTGCTTTTTTTTAAGTCATGTTGATCAATCAGACCAGAGGTGGTAAATAAAATGGAAAAAAAAAATAATGAAAACTTTACCTTGTAAATTATCTCTGGTTCAATAATTTGCCTTCATTACAATAATTTACACACACTAATATACAAAGTTTGTGTTTCTTGATCAAATGTACCTTATTGTATATCACATTTCAGATTTAGTACCGCTTTAATAACCTCTTCACCCCTCTGGAAAGATTCCCCACTAAATTTTATAGTGTTGCTGTGAGGCTTTCTGGAATTAGTGAGGTCAGGCACTTATGTTGGACAAAAAAGGTTATGTGATGTAGCCGGCTCTCCGGTTCGTTCTAAAAGTGGCTGAGGTCAGTGCTCTGTGCACGATGCTCACATGAATCCTAACAGAAAATGAAGGTTCTTCAAACAGGCATCGTCATTTTGGATCATGTTAGGTCCTCTTAATCCCAATGAAGGAAAATTGTAACGCTACGGCATACAAGACATTCTTTATGGTGATGGTGTCCAAAAACATTTTGCCATATGCTGTACAGTACGGTAATGTATTTGTGTATGATGCAGAGGACATGCTACAGAATTTGAGCTGGCTGATGTTTGAAAAAGCTATTGTCAGTGACCTAAGACCTGTTTGTCACATACTCCCTCTGCTACAGTATTTATATTATATAATTACTCATGTACTACAGTAAATTCTATATTCATACTCTGCTGTCTGCCAGTTGATGACCGATTGTCTAGCAGAGTGTCTCATTATCGTGTCATTCACGTTCAGTTTAGCATGCTTTAATCCACAGGTTTCTGTCTGGACCAAAAGATTTTTCTGCCCCAAATAATGAGGATTTTACAGTGGAGGATTAGGCATAACTGTAGATTAACAGTTGTCTGTGGTCTCGTTCATACACAGAATGTGTGATGCCTATTTTTAGTTCCCTGAATGTAAGAAATATTTGAATAGCAACTAATAGCATTTTTTTTTCAATGTGTTTGTAAGAACTTTTTTTTTGTTTTGGGGACATAAATATTAATTTTGCTAGTTCAGTTGCAACACACTGTGACACTGTGTTGAATCAGGGCTGCAGAAGTATGGAGACTGCTGTATTGATTTAAAACCTGGTTCTTCAGGCAAAAGCCATGATTAAATCTGAATAAAGTCTAATGCACATCACTCATAACCAATAATGTTTTTATTTATTTATAGACTCAGTAATTAATCTTGCTAACTGTGATGGCAGAATGGGGGCTTAGTGGTTAGCACTGTCACCTTGCCACCCCTAGGGTCCGGGTTTGATTCCTGCCTCGGGACTGTGTGCATGGAGTTTGCATGTTCTCCCCGTGCTTGGTGGGTTTCCTCCAGGTACTCTGGTTTCCTTCCACAGTTCAAAAGCTAATTGGGGTTTCCAAATTGCTCACAGTGTGTGAAGGAGCGTGTGTGTGCGTGCGTGCGTGCGTGTGTGTATACAGTATACCCTGTTCGGTCTCCTGTGACCCTGTATACAAGAAAAAGTATTATAGACATTGAGTTTTCTCAAGCAGATAGTACCAGCAATAACGCAACCCCTATTGAAAATAATTATTTTTTTCACCCAGCAGTCGGTATGTCCCGAAATCTTTCAAATTAGCAGTTACTAAACCACTAATTAACAAAAACCTGACCTCGACCCCTGTCAGCTGTCCAACTACAGGCCGAATCAAACCTACTATCAAACCTCCCCTTTATTTCTAAGATTCTGGAAAAGAGAGTAGCGCAGCAGCTATGTTCATATCTACATAGAAATAGCATACACAAACTGTATCAGTCAGGATTTAGGCCTCATCACAGCACAGAGACAGCACTTGTTAAATAGTAAATGATCTCCTATAGGCCTTTGTTGCGTCAGGGTTGCGTCACTATGCTTGTGTTACTCGACCCAAGTGCAGCTTTTAACAACACTGATCAAAGTATTCTCCTTCACTGATTAGAAAATGTAGTAGGAATTAAGGGAACGGCCCTCCCCTGGCTCATATCTTATTTGACTGATTGGTATCAGTTTGTAGATTTAAATGGTGTTTGATGTTCCACAGGGTTCAGTTTTAGGCCCACTGCTTTTCTCTCTTTACACGCTCCTTCTGGGCAACATAATTCATAAGCATGGTATAAGTTTTACCTGTTATGCTGATGACACAGTTATCTATTATGGTATTAGTTTTCACTGTTATGCAGATGATGCACAGTTATCTATTATTTATTAAGTCTCAGCAAAAACAGATAAAAAAAACAAGCTTAAAAAAGTTGAGCAATGTGTGAAGGACATGCATTAAGAGACTAGATGTTAATTAACTTCCTTCTACTTAATCCTGACCAGACAGACGTTCTATTCATAGGACCGCATGCAGCCAGAAGAAAGCTTTTTGATTGCACTGTAACTTTGGATGGCTTTTCTGATCCATCAGATGCAACAGTAAAAGACCTCGGTGTGATTATAGATTCGAGTCTTTCATTTGGAGGTCATGTAGATAATATTACCAGGATAGCATTCTTTCACCTCAGAAATATTGCCAAGATAAGAAATATATTGTCGCTAA
>JAOVVA010000012.1:1075545-1085703 GCA_028565275.1 Leiocassis micropogon | reverse complement strand
AGTTATGCTGTCATAGTTAGTCCTGCCGGAGTCCCTGCTTGCACTCTACAGTAAATATACATTCACATTATACATTACAACTGTTATCTCTCCTTCTCTTCTGCTCCCTTCGCTTCTCTCTCTCTCTCTCTTTCTCTCTCGAGCTATACATGTTGCTCCTGAGCTGCCAGTGATCCAGACCCCCCTCTGCCCTCTGGACCTGTTTGACTCATCCTGGTGCCTTGCTTCTGGTTTAAGATGTTGTCACATGAATGCACTGTGTTGTCTGCTTGGTATGCGTGTGGCGACAGAGGACATCTACACGGTCCTGGCCTCAGCTGATGCAGACAGCTATTGAGCGACTTGTGAATGCAGTTGCTCAATAGTTTAAGACTGGAATTTTCTACAGTTTACCTGAGCCTCCAATAACAAACTGGACTCCATATTAATTTAAAGACATCAACTGTTATATTGAACATTCAGCTGCCTAACACACAGTATGCCTGCAGATCAATCCCTGCTATCTACTGTATTATTACCCAAATGAGGATGGGTTCCCTTTTGAGTCTGGTTCCTCTCAAAGTTTCTCCCTATTGCCATCTCAGGAAGTTCTTCCTTGCCACTGTCGCCCTCAGCTTGCTCATCAGGGACAATCTGATCATTTTGATATTTTATAAAATATCAACAGAAATTTTATATTGTACCTTTCATCGAGTCAGTGTTGAACAATTAAATAATTGTGATAAGTGAAAAGGCCTAAATGTCACAGCAATTATAGATCATTTAAAATGTAACATTAGTTCAAGTGAGTTGTTACAGATAGTTACAGAGGGTGTAGAAGTTTGTAATGTTAAAATCGATCTAATCAATGTGAAGGAATGGGAGACATGTTGATTTGAATAGCTTCAGGTCCAACGTTATCTGAGCTGTTGCTGATTCATTCAAAAAGGGTAAAGATGGCTATTTGCACCAACTAAAGATTAAAACATGATGGGCATGCTGATATAGGAAAATAAATAATAATTGGCCTGTGTGGACTTTAACAGCACAAAATGATTTTTTTCTGTCACATTAAAGGTTCAAGTGTTTTATTTCTCTTCTAGCTCAGCAATTTGCCAAAGTACAAATAGGTTTAGTACAGCATGTGGTGTGGCATATCTAAACAGTTGCTTTCTCACACCAGCCTCTTTTTTTTATTAGTTAAAAAAAGTACAGTGAAACCTCGGATTGCGAGAAACGCGGTTTGCGCGTGTTCTGCAAGACGAGCAAAGATTTTTAATCAATTTTGACATTGATTTCTTGGTTTACGAGTACCGAGTATCATGTATCTCGCATGCGCTTCTTGTTTTGACGCCGAGCGTCACGTGATCACAACTGAGCCAACGGTTTTTCTCTCTCTTGCGCTGCAGAATTGTGGGTAATCGTCTCCCCTGCTGGGTCTTAGTGCGCGTCTCTTACTATTATAATCAACATCCGTGCACGCATGTATTGTTTACTATAACACTGTGACCACGTGTGCATGCGTAAAAAAACATATTTTATTTTGTGTCTGTATGCATGAGTTTACATCGCACGTGTGAAGCAAAAGCAAGTCTCATTAGAAAGGTTAAAAATCCATTTTCTCTCTCTGCGTCATTAGACACCATGTGTGCACCATACACACACACACACAGACCCCTCATACTTTCGCCTTCACAGACACACAGACACACACACTCTCTCTGCTCTACACAGAAACACTGCTCTGTCGCGATTCTTTTCAAAGGTAAAGTGCAGGTTAATTTGTTTTATTTTTACTTTACAGCAGTGATTCTGTTAGTGTGTCGCTCAATCGAGTGTCATTAGAGAGATTTCTTGTTTATTTTTCCGATAAAACACTGTTTCCATTGTGTGCGTGCGTATGTGAAAAAAGTGGAGGAAGAGTAACTGTGTAAGAGGAGAAGAGGTATGGGCTGTGGAACGAATAATCTGAGTTTCCATTATTTCTTATGGGAAAATTCGATTTGGTTTATGAGTGTTTTGAAATATGAGCCCGTTTCTGGAACGAATTATGTTCGTAATCCAAGGTTCCACTGTAACTGCAAAACTCTCTGGTTTATTTATTTATTTAAAGTGTTGACATTGGAGACTCCATTCACAGATTTCTTAATAACCCGTTGACCTGTAAGTTGTGCGGTGGAGTCTCCATGGATCCAACGTGTTTGTCCAGTACATCCCACAGATGCTTGATTGGATTGAGAGGATCTGGGGACTTTGGAGTCCAAGTCAACACTTTGAAACATTCCTGAAGCATCTTTGCAGTGTGGCAGGGTGCATTATTCTGCTGAAAGAGGCCACTGCCATCAGGGTTTAATGTTGCCATAAAGGGGTGTACTTGATCTGCAATAATGTTTAGGTACTGTAGGTGGTATGTGTCAAAATAACATCCACATAATACCAGGACCCAAGGTTTCCCAGCAGAACGTTGCCCAGAGCATCACACCACCTCCGCTAGCTTGCCTTCTTCCCATAGTGTATCCTGGTGCCATCTCTTCCCAAGGTAAGCGACGCACACACACCCTGTTATCCACAGGTTGTAAAATAAATATTGATTCTTCAGACTAGGCCACCTTCCTCCATTGTTCTGTGGTCCAGTTCTGATACTCACATGCCCACTGTAGGCGCTTTTGGCAATGGATAGGCGTCAACATGGGCACTCTGACTGGTCTACGCCTACATAGCCCCATACGCAACAAACTGTGATGAACTGTATGTTCTGACACCTTTCTATCAAAGCCAGCATTCACTTTTTCAGCAATTTATGCTACAGTAGCTCTTCTGTGGGATCGGACCAGACAGACTAGCCTTCGTTCTCCACGTGGATCAATGAGCCTTGGGAGCCCATGACCCTGCCACCGGTTCACTGGCTGTCCTTCTATGGCCCACTTCTGGTATGTACCAACCACTGAAAACCGAGAACACCCCCACAAGAGCTGCAGTTTTTTCGAGATACTCTGACCCAGTCGTCTAGCCATTACAATTTGTCTCTTGACAAAGTCACTCAGATCCTTACTCTTTCCCTGCTTTGGACACAACAACTTCAGGAACTGTGACTGTTCACTTGCTACCTAATATATCCTACCCCTTAACAAGTAGTGGTGTAATTAGATTATCAGTGCTATTCACGTCTGTCATGTCTGGTTTTAACGTTATGGCTGGTTTTTGTAAACTTGTTAGTGTAACAGAAGGGAACTGTCACTTTAAATTTTTAACATTTAGTGTTTTAAAGGCTGTTTTTTTCTTTTTTTTTTTTTTTCAAATTATGAAAGGCTTCATTTCACACAAGAATCTCAGAGCTAGCCAGCATGCTGATGTGCGAGATCTCACTCCAAACAGTAAGAAGGCACTATAACCTGGAGCTATGGAGGCACTACATACTGTATAGGGAGGACATGTGAAATGCAAACAGAACATTCCTGCCCTCAGTCTGTTCCCTGTTAGGGTGTTGGGCTAAAGAACAGCAACACCTCAAGAAACACACCAGACTCAGGAGTGTAATAAGGTGCTGCAGATAATCTCACCAACAGCAGCAATTAATTTTTCCTTATTTCTATGCGGATTATGATATTGTGCTTTATGTAGCTCACTGGGTTTCATTTACTGTAATTTGGTTTGTGGAGGTTTGTGGAACGGAGCCATTAAAGGAGTTCCTGGGAGGCCAGCATTTCAGACGTGAAACAGACATACAGAACATGGCTCTGGCATATTGAGAAAAAGGTTCTACCTTAATGGTATCCAAGCACTAATGAAATGTTGGGATAAGTGCATTAGTGTAGCAGGGGATTACTGTATATAGAGAAATAAAAGTAGTAGTCGGGTATTATTACGGGTTCTTCTTTTTTCTTTTTTTTTTTAAGGATAAGCTTTTAGTGCATGACTTGCCGACATGATTGTTAATGGGTTTGGTGCTATTACATTCTGATTTCACTCACTTAGAGCTTACCGTGCTTTAATCCACCATAAAGGATTAGGACCAAAAGAGATCAAGAGTTAGTCTGTGAAATCAGTGTGTCCTGATATCATTCATAAATACACAGAGCAGTTTATGTAAATTTTTAGTTCCCATAATGTGAGGAATTGTTAGTAATTAATAGCATTTAAATGCATTTTGTGCAAAATCTGTTTCTTTTATTATCTAAAGGGAGAATAAAGATCCATTTTGCTCATTCATTTGCAGATGATACAGTTTTGAATCAGGGTGGTGTAGTGTAAGTATGGAAACTGCTGTACTGATCCAAAACCAAAAATTGATAATGAATTATTATCTTAGAGGAATATTACAGACCAATCAAGTTTTTGTAATCTCTTGACAATGCATGTAGCCAGCTGTGTTCAGGGCTGAGAATTCCAAAAGCATTGCAGTTCAAAGTTCAACACATTACAGTGAGTATCATATTGATCACACACTCTCTGTCCTACTTGTTTTAAATTATTCATACATTTGCAGGGAGCTTTCACGTTTAGTAGCCTACATAGAAAACTCATTCTGTTAGGTTTGTTAGGTTTAGTCTTGCACATGGTGTATCAAATCTAAACACTTTTTGCATCTGTCAAACATGTCCTTTTTTATTTGTGGTTACTTTAAAAACAAGGATGAATTATTACAACAGCATCGGTGCTGGGGGATAAGAGAAGTGAACCGTCACTTCCTCTAACATTTCAAGTTCTACATTTTATTGTGTTAAAGCATACTGTACTGTACTTTGTTCGGTTTTAATCTTCTTTTTAATCAGCCTAGTTTCCAGGGCATTGTTTCTGAAATATTGATTGCATTTCACTAACTAAGCTTTGAGCCAGACACCACGCTGATATGTGAGATCTCACTACAAACATTAACAAGGCAGAATGACCTGGTGTTATCTAGGTATGACATATAAAGAGGACATGTGAAATACAAGCTGAGTATTCCAGCCCTCAGTCTTGAGTAAAAACAGTAAATCCTTCAGGAACACACCAAGAGATACAGGAGTGGAATAAGTTGGCAAAAGGTAATCTCACAAACAGCTGCAATTACAAACAGCTGCAATTATTAATATATTTATACACTTTATGATGATTCGGATATCACTATTTATGCAGCTCACCACTTTTGATTTATCTTGATTTGGTTTCCTACAATCAAAAGCATTACACTAGAATTAATGTATTGGAGAAAACCGATATGATATATATTATGGTTGCGTCACATTTATGTTTAGGAGAAGAAAAAGGAATTGCCATCAAGAAGGCACTTCATTTAAAGCAAAGTGACCATGCCTCGCTTCTGGCCAGTCCTGTGTGTGCTTGCACTCGCGGTCTTCAGCTTTTCAGGTAAGAAACCTATCTGTTTTCAAACTATTCATATTTAAATAATAAAGGATGTACACATTGTTTGACAGCGACACAGTGACATGTCATCTGCAAAAACTGGGCTTCTCTACTCCTTATGCTTCTAGTCTTCTTTTCTTCAAAAAAAAAAAAAACTAAAAACGTGACTAAAAACAAGATTGATTTTTCATACATTATGTTGTATTTGTTGAGATGTGTAAGAAGCCTGTTATCACACATCATTATTGTGCTTTTACACTGATGGGTGTCTCATTCTTCATCACTTTCCTAGTTTCAAAATTAAAATCTATACAGTATATATATCATAACTCCAACCGGAAATAGTCCTCTCTCTCTAAAGCCTAAACTAGAAAAAGAAAAGTTTCAGTAGAACAAAAATAGAAAAGAGATTTTCTTATTCAGTCCTTGGGGACACCAGTTGTTTTTCATTTTTACTTTTTTGTGCTGTTACATACTGGATGATGATGATGATGATGATGATGTTAAAATTAGAGTGTAAGAATTAGCCCACTGGAGAGAGCGAGAAAGAGAGAGAGAGTACAATAAAAGTAGGCAAGTAATAGATGAAGGAGGGAGAAGAAAGCTAAAAGCAAATAAAAAAGAAATAACAGGAGAAAGTGAAGGATCTACTGTGTGCAAGGGAAAAGTTTTTTGTTTTCATGCAGGTTGAAATGAGTGGTCAGAAATGAAGCTTGTGGGAGAGAATGTTTGTGGGAAATAAATTTGTAAAAAATTCAGTTTATTATTTCTCTATATTACATGTATTACATAAAGGACAGTGATAATGCATGATACAAAAATATTCAATAAAGATATTTCCCCTCTCTTCATAATATAATGATTTTCAGAACAGAAATGTGTCCAAATTCTGTATTAAGTCTTCATATTCCACCGGATAATAAGTATAATTCTTGAAATCAATGCTTTCAAAATCATGGGCCATAACTTACTAACACTGACCATAACACCAGAGCCAAATCTTCATAAAACATGAATTTTCTAATATGGCATCCACAGCAGCTTTAATAAATTGCTATATTACAAATTATATAAATAAATATTATATTTTCAGTATATATAAAATATAGTATAATTTCAGTAAATCTTTATTAAAAAAAAAAGTTGAATCATTGTAAAGTAAATGAATACAATCTAGCATGTGGACATAAACTACTGGTGTTTGAGAAAAGGTATTTTTGAGTCCTGTTATCTGAGCTAGGATCATCCGCCCAAAGATTATTTTGTTTAAGCTGATTGATTGTATTAACTCTGGTTTAAATCTTGTCATTTCAGGTGCTGAAGAAAGCCAAGGTAAGCATTCATTATAAAATGTATGAATCTCCTAAACAATGTACTGTACAATTTGTTCAACTCTGTAAAGCCTAAACAATAATAATAATATGCAATATTGAGCGTTCCACCATATTCAACAGGCACAAATTTTATTAGAGGGGAAAAAAAATTGTCACAATTACAGTACAGTACATACCCAAACCCAACAACTCGGGTAATAATCACACAGTACAGCATAAAATATACATTTATTACATAAATATGATTTCAGAAATGGTGATAAAACACATGTTAATAACAGCACATTGGCACATGCTCACTCACATGACATGACATTTTTCTACATAAAGAAGTCTATAAAGTCTAGTAAACAGTAAATGGTGAAACAAAGTCAATATTTGGTGAGACGAGCCTTTGGCGACACTTTGTTTCAGGCACAATTTGTGCATTTTTATAAGGAAAGTAGCTACTACATTTTACTGAGCATCCTGCAATCTGAGAACTCTGACTGTCACTCCTGCTGCTTCTTCCCCCACACACACCTGCTTCCCCCCACATCACCCCACCCTACTTCAACTGTAACTGCTGCTTCCTTTTCTCACATCTAAATATTTCTCTGTAACATTTGCATTTTGTACTGAGACGATAATAAAATCAGAAAATAAAAACTATAACATAGTTTCGCTTATTCTTTTGGACGGTAATCATTAGTTATCGATGGCTAACTGTCTGATTGATTCTCAGCTGAGTCCAGGGAAAAGCGCGACATGCCAAACTGGGCACTGACCTCTTCAGACTTTTTCGGCTGGATCGAAGAGCTGCGCAATCATGCTGGCTATGAAAAAATCGACGAGCTGGCCAGGACCTTCTGGGCTCATTTCCCCTCGGCTAGTCGTTTGGGCTATGATTCCCCGGATCCTGAGGAATGATGACAGTTGTGATGTTCTTTCTGTGCAACAACACTAATTATGTCTATCCTACCTAATCTGAAGATCTCTTTAAGATTATTAAAAATGTCTTTGATGTTACAGCACAAGTCCAGTCACTTTGATGAGCACTAGATAATGGAGGCAAAATGTAAACACTAAAGAATTGATCATTTTACTTCATATATAAACAGAATCAACATTGTCAAGCATGCAATAAATATGTGAGAAATTCTGCTGCATGGCTCAATCTCTGCAGTTCATTTTACATTGTAAAAGAGCAGAGCATTTTTCCCCTGCTTCCGTTTGGTCAGTACACATTTCATTAATAAATGGTGTCTTTATCCCCCTTGTGCGTATTGTAGCTCTTGATACTGTGTGTAAACCATATAGTGTTGAAAGCTGGTAAAGAATGTGGCTGGAAGGCTGAAATAACACTGGAAGAGCCTTTATCCTCAGGCTATCCACATGTGCTTACTGTAGCTCTCTCCATTTCTGCCACTGAGCCCTGTATAATCTAATTGGCTTACACTGACGGTTCAACTTCCTCTCCAAAATATGCAATAATCAAATACTGTTATTTTGCAAACAGAGACCCAGACTCATATAATTGAGCTTTTTTTTAACAGGACATTTTTGATTACTTATGTCCACATGTATTAGATGTCCAGGTATCATTATTTATAGTGCTCGAGCACATTATGGTGTCCGGCATAAATATCCAACACATATTATAGCTCTCATATTATAAGCTGTTCCCCGGAAGTCTATTTTTTTCTCTCTCTCAAAAAAAAACAGTGTTAACAGATTATACACCCACTCACTTTGATACTGTTCACACTCAAACCAGCCCATCTGGTACCAACAATCACGCCATGGAGAAAGTCACAGAGATCACACTTTTCCCTCTTCTGATGTTTTATGTGGACATTAACCAAAACTCAAGCCCTGTATCTGCATGATTTTTTGCTCAGGACGGCGGACACATGATCATCTGATTAGATAACTGCATTAATACAGAAGAAGGTTTACAGATGTTCCTAATAAAATGGCAGTAAGCATATTACATTCCAAGTTGGAAGCTACAGAAGCTTTTAGCTGCATTCCTTCACGGGCAGTGGCAGGTTTTATCCAAATAGGAATGTTCGCCCCTTTGTCCTGAGGGCTAGTCTTCCTATAGCCTATATTACTTAGTATAGTATACTTTAGCTCAAACCACACAGATCCAGCAAAGCTACAGGACAAAGACATGAAGCTCTACGGCGTTTATATAAAAGCTTTGCTCTTTCTCATCATCTTCATCCTCTTCAACACCTCAGGTTTGTTAGTACCTCTAAAATAATCCCTTGCTCAATTTTATTTCCTCTTTTTAAAATATTTTTTCCTCTGCTGTTATGCTTTTTCATTTGTTCCCATTTCCAGTTCAGTGAACACTATCAGGGTTATGCAGAAATTGTGGCTTAGGATTTAAATGACCACTTGAAACCTGACTGTTTTTACAAACTGTGTAGTATTATCATGATAAAAGACAATCCAGCGAGACTTATCAGCACAGATTTAGTACAACATCTCTAAACCCTGTTGTTGGAATTGGAATAAACTTTCTTTGCCGCTAGGGGAAAAAAAAACAAAAAAAAACTAGAGGTTTGATAGCGAAACATTCTGCTATGTTGAAAGAGGTATTTACTTTGTGCTGTTGTGCATTTCCTCATACCTTTTATGCACGCGCATGTAGAGAAAGGCTTCTGTCACTTGAAAAGAATGTGTTTACATTAAATGTATTATCTATTTTTAGTATCATCTATTTTTAGTATCATCATTTCCATATAAGAGCTGCAGTGGGACAGTGGGAATTAATATTATAGCATTTTGGTAATCAACAAGCTGGAAAGTTTAATGTGAACCTCTAGTTGCATAATGAAACATGTAAAATTGAAAATGCATCTTAAGAAATATTAAGTAATTGAAGTGAAACTATTAGGAAATTTACACTGTTACAAAAGAAGGAACTACAAGTCCAGACCCAGTAAGATGTCCTTGGAGTTTAAGGGATGAAAGGATGTTTGGCTTTTCTGGAGTATATCAAGTGAAATGTAACCTGTGGCATTGGCTACAGTAGGATTAACAAGAATATTTTACATGTGCAGAACATTTAATTCTCTAGGGAAAAAGTATACTGTGTTAGTCCCAAGTATTGACCAATGAAAGACATACACAATGGTAATAGCAGCAATACCTGATGATGAATCTTGTCATCCATACAATACAACTTTATGAGACTTAAACTATGGTGTTCCATAGATCACTCCTTGACATGAGGATAATCACTAAATTGAATCAATGCCTATTTTGGATGATCATGCTAGGATGCTAGGAAATAATTCAGAGATTTTATGACAGGACTGAACAACAGTGTAATTGTTTGTTCCAGGTGGATCAGGTGAAAGTACACTGAGCAAGATACTGAAGAAAAGAGATGGTAATGTGTCAGCAGCCACTTTAAGCATAATGTTTTTTATATATATATATATATATATATATACTCAGCAAAAAAAGAAACGCCCCTTTTTCAGGACTGTGTATTTCAACAATA
>JAOVVA010000012.1:1017601-1051545 GCA_028565275.1 Leiocassis micropogon | reverse complement strand
ACTCATTTTTGATCTGATAAGTGAAGTGACAATATGGCCAGTCAACAGAATGACTGGACAGAAAAATATGCATGTATTCTTCAATTTAATTTTAAAAAGATGTTTTGTTTGTTCATAGTTTGTGGCATTAATTGAACAATGTAAGGGGAAATGCCACAGAAAAACAAAACATAACCACTCCAAATGAATGTCTTATTTATAGTCATGAACTAATGACTGAAGATTCAAACGTAACTGCTCTCATCTTTCAGTCATTTTAGTCAGTGATCCAGATGGTGACTGATAATCACCTAATGTTTTTATTTTGCGGCTAGTTTAAGTCAATAAATAAATAAAATGCAATAAAAAAAGATATATAACCCTGTGATAGTCTCTCTCCACTCCTGCATCTGATGTAGCTTAGCTGCCTAGCTAGCCAAAATTGGCTAACATTAGTTAAAGAACATCAACATCTGACAAGAAAACTACTGTACAATACATGGCCAAATAAAAAGTCTCTGTCTTTTTCTCACCCTCTACCCATTCAAGTTCTGCTTGATCTACATCAGACCCCATCTGGTGGACGCTACAGAGCACCGAACACCAGGACAGTCAGGAACAAGAACAGTTTTTTCCCCAGGCAATTTACCTCATGAACAGTTAAACATTCTTCTCACTGTGCAATAAATAAATGTGCAATATTGTGTGCAACACCACTGTGTAATATACTGTGTAATACCACAGATATTCATTTAACTGAGATAGAATCCCACACCCTACACCATTTGTTGTTAACCTTTTTCTTAAAAAAACCAAACAAACAAACAAACAAAAAAAACCATCCTAATCCTTTTGTTGTTAACTTTTTTTTGTCGTGTGTTTTGTCTTGTCATTTGTTTTGTTCTGGAAGCTCTGTCACTAAAACAAATTCCTTGTCTGTGCAATCGTACTTGTCAATAAAACTCTTTCTGATTCTGATTCTAATCCATACAGCAACTGAATCGATCAGTGAATGTTCTCAGGTAATGTCACCCAGCCGAACTCAGCCAGTATTATCAGATAATGCTTGTTTAATCTGCACTGAATGTAAAGAAGTTTGTACCTGTGAAGACATTTAAATTTCTAAATCTGCTGTTGCACTTTTGTATGAAATATATGTTACATTACAGGCTCTTTTACAATCAGTGTAACATACAAAAACATAGACTCAAATTAGTAGACGTGTCAAATACAAAAATGAACAGGTATAATTAACATATCTTACTCTGCAAGTCGATGATATGTGAGTCTATGCTGTTCTGGAGGTCATCTTCATGTGGACTTACTGCTTCATTCGTGCCATTCCTCTGCTTTTGTTCCACAACTGCTTTCAGCTTTTGAACCTGTGTACACCCACGTACACCCACACACACCAGGGATTAGCTACTGTAGATGAGCACAAAATGTACCAGCATTTGTGTAAAAAAGATGTAACTTACCTGTTCAAGCAAACTCTCCCTTTCATCCACCAGCTTCCTCAGTCTGATCTCTGAAAAATGAAATATACAAATGACAGTGAGAACCATGATACACTTTAAATGCAATTATAAAACGAGCCATGTGTCATTAACATGTTTGTCTTTTCTTTATCTTATATACCGCTTTGTCCCATGGCGCGGAGGGCCTGGAGCCTATCCCAGAAGGCTTAGGGCACAAGGTGAGGTACACCCTGGATAGGGTGCCAATGCATCGCAGGCCACACATGCACCCACCACACACTCATTCACACACTATGGGCAATTTGGGAATGCCAATTAGCCTAATCTGCATGTTGTCTTTGGACTGTGGGAGGAAAGACCAGAGTACCCCGAGCATGCAAACTCCATGCACACAGACCCCATAGCAGGAACCGAACCTGGACCCTGGAGGTGCAAGGCGACAGTGCTTAGGATTTTATTTCATATTTTACATGCAGTAAAAGCATAATATCAGTCAATTTATTACATATTCTCTTTTAAAAATATACTGTAAAAGAAAGGTTTAAGTAGAAAGAAATTTTAAATCAATGTTACCAATGTTAAAAAGTTGTAAAAAAACAAACAAACACAATCCACTCACTGTTCACTTTATTAACAATGCTTGTACATTCATGCATTTATCCAAATCAACCAATCATGTGGCAACAGCGCAATACATAAAATCACAGCGGTCTTAAGCAACTTGGATTCTGTGCCACTCCACTCTTCTTCCAGACTCTTGAGCCTTGATTTTCTAAAATAAAATGTACAGTTTACTTTTATCTAAAAAGGAATGCAACAGTTGTGGCCTGTTTCCTGAAGACTTTCTCCATCCTCACTCCACTGCTTGCAATGCTCTCTCAAAGTCTTGAATTAACTTTGTTTCTTCTCATGGCTGCGGTCATCCCTGTTACTTGTCCTACCAACTTTTCCTTTCCATGAATATGATTTGACACATTTACGCAATCCTCCCATTTTCCTGATTTTCCAGATTCCAGACGCAAACCTCCAATTTTATCCAGGCTTGGGACCAGCACTGCATCCAAATTGGAAAAATTCTAATATTTTGTAATTTGCTGCATTTCTTCAGCTTCATTTATATATATATATATATGATATACTTTTTTTAGACACACTGTACTTGCATTGATTTTAATAAAATGTATTGAATAAAATGTTTTCAGGATGTAATCACTATGCTCTAATTATAAATACTGCTATTATGAAGGTTGTTCATTCATGTCACATTTTTAAAATAAACTAGTATAAAAATGTTAATGATTTAATTTAATATGTTAAATTGTGTCCTGTAGTGTAGAGTAGCACAGTGTAGAAAATCAACATGCATGTTCTTACTATTAATATTCCAGTGATTTCCCTGAAAATGTGTGTTTATTGAAAAACAAAGTCATACATTTGACTCAGTGGATGCATCAATAAAGTAATCATACCTAAAAATAAACAAATAAGTACATTAAGTCTATTTCCAAAAGACTGAGCAGCTTAAGTCTAAAGTATATACAGTACAGTAAGTATTAAGCTTTGAAGTGTAAGGTGAAAAAGTAATTAAATTTAACATTGTACTTATTAGCAAATTTCAATGCATAAAATAATACTGTAATTCTGATTTAGATATTGCTTACACCCTTTTGTTTCAGAGGGCCAGAATGATTTCCTTCTGAACCAGTGGAGATTTCCTGTATACTTAACCTTTGGAGGTTTTAAAGAGTGTTCCTGAATTACATTAAACAATAAAAAAAGGAATAGAAATTTTACCGTTTTATTATTTTCTTTATTATTATACCATTTTAATTTTATTGTTATAAAATATTGTTTGTGACCAATGAGCTGAAAATGTTTTGGAATTGAGCAGATCCTTTCTTTTACTACACTTTGGCTTTTCCATCAGTTTGGCAGAAGTTAATCCCAGTTCCAGAGGTTTTCTGGCTCGTTTCTGTATTCCATTCCAAATTCCAAACTGGCCTTCTGATTCTTACTGCTGACGATGGTTTGCATCTTGTGGTGTGGCCTTTATATTTCGGATATTATATTTTTCAAATTGTGGACTGTGATACCTTCTTCACCCCTGCCCTATGGAGGTTATCTGTACATGTCAGTGACTGGTACTTTGGGCTTTTTCTTCATAATTCTCATAATGTATCTGGCACCAACTGCTGTTGTTTTCCTTGGCCAATCAGGTCAGGTTGTTAATAAACCAATGATTTCTTGCTTTGTCATTGTTGTCATTGGCTAAGGCCAATGCTTATGCATTCTCTGATCAGTTTACCCTATTTTATTATCTTCAAAATGATTTTCCCCCCATAGAAAGCTTTCTGGTTTATCATTTTAAACAAAAATACAGCATTCACAGGCAAAACCAAGAATAGCCTTTCAGAGATATTAACTATTTAATCAAACACATCAAAATGAAATTAAACCTAAAATTTTACTCATATAAATGCTTACATTTCAAACCCAAATGTCTTCAGTGTACAGCAAAACCAACTGTACACAGAATTGTCCTTGCTGTTCTTATACTTCAAGATGGGACTGCTTATACAGTATGCAGGACAGATATACAGTAATTATGTGCTTTTGATTAAACAAATGAATACTTGAACTGTCATACTGTTAATAATCATTAAAAGTTTAGTCTGGGAAAGTCTGAGAATCTAAAGATTGAGTTTTATAATAGAGCGAACTCATTTGCTACGAGAAATGTTGTTGAGTCTCAGGTATGCTCTATTCATAATTTCTCCATGGTGGAGTATATTTCCATCTTAAACACTTTCTATCATTTGGCTGCATGAAAGTAAAATTAGGATACAGAACATTCCTGTCCTCCTTTGTTCCTAAGCCTCATAATGTTGTGTTTTGTGTCAGCTCCAGCAGGGCTCATCTCATCCTGACCCTCAACTCTGGCTGTATCTATGACATCAACGTCCAGTGCCAAAGCTTCTTGGCAACTGTCTAAAAATGATGCAATGCCTTTCTCCTCCACAGGGCTGATAATCAAGCAATTTTGAACATCCCCTGATTCAAGTTCCAGCTCTGTTCCAGACTCCTGCTCACTGCTTACAGAAAGATCCTGGCTTCTGGTGCTGATGAGCTCTACATCTGTGGTGGGAGTGGGTTTTCTGGAATCTTGATAGCTTTTAGTGGTTCCAGGTAGCTCCATTTTCTCAAAGGTTTGTTCATCGGCTTGGTTTGCATGACTCATAAATTGGAATGATGCAAGTGCTTCATTTACTTGTCGAGTAGGTTTTTCTGGGACTTCAGTTGCATTTGTGTTCTCCTCTATCCAAGGTTTTTCCACCTCCTGGTTTTGTTTGTTCACATATTTTACCACATTTATGATGCCTTCGATTTGAGCAACCGCACGTCCTTGAAGTGTTTCATCTGGCACATGTTCAAGACTAACTGACATACTGCTTTTAAATTCATTTGTTTCGGGAACTCTGTGATCCTCTCGAAATTGTACATCACTGCACGATGCTCTTGCACTAGAATTCATATCTTCAGCTCTTCTTACTTCTGCATGAGTCACTATCATGATTTTTTCTTCCATGCATATGATGTCCAATTCAGCCACTTGATCCTTAGAAGGTCTCTCTGGAACATCATTAGCAAAATATGAAGGTGTGCATGAAAACATTTTTTTTTTCTGATTTGTGTAGATAAACAGGGAAGCCAATCACTGGGGTGAGTCAATGAAGAAGGAAAAGGAGAGATGACAGCTTTCTTTTGCCTTTCAGATAGAATACTGTACAATTAAAAAGGCTGAAAGAGACACTAATTTATTAGTTAATCAAAACAACTAAACAAACAAAAAGCAACTGGTTAACTCAGCACAGGATTCATACTCTGCAGACGAAAAATTGGATGGTTAAAGGACACTAAATCACATTTTATTCCGCAATACACTCTAATTTCTAAAAAGGAATTAAGTGACAATAAAGCTGAATTTTTAACCATTGGAATGATTTGTTTATTGCAAAGCGGTTTTATTTATTAATATTGCAGAAGCTATTGTCTGAAATAACATACCCTTACCTAAAATATTGTCAGCACTCATAGTCGGTGTGTCTTGGGCTGATTCTATGCGTTCCGGTCCATTAGTCATCTTGCTTCCTGTCTCGCCATTTGTTGTCGCCTCAGATCCAAGAGATATGCCATGTTTCTGAAAAAGTAGAAAGATTTTCTTATTTTTCCAGATTAAACACGCAGACACGGGCCTGACAGCTGTTCCCATATTCAAAATTGCTCTACCTTTAGAGCATCCCTGAGCCGGAAAACCTCATGCCTCAGTGCATCACGTTCATCTTGGATTATGTCTGAATATTCCTTTTGTCTCTCTAAGGCCTATAAAAGGCCAGCAGCAAGAAGTGAGCAGAAAAAGAAAAGAAAGCAAGGTGAAGTAGGAATAAGGAATACTTAGAGCACAGAATTTACACTGAAGCTAAAGTAAGTTATATTAGAGCTTATAAATGAGAAAAAGACACAAAGAATTCTGGTCAGAAAGTGTTGATCAATCTTCTATAACAGTATGCCTTAGTCAATAGTTTCAGTTGCAATTTTCATGGGTACATATATATATATATGTATAGAGTTAGCCAAAAAATTTATACACACTCCACGAAAAACTTACATTTTTAAATATAATAGTATAAATATTTTAATACTGATATATATGATAATCCATCCATCTATCCATCCATCTAGGAACCTGTGTAGTTCAACTAGGGACCGTGGAGGCCAATGGTGACCACTGTTCCAACATTCACATGCTCATTCACACACTACGGGCAATTTGGTAACGCCAATTAGCCTAATCTGCATGTTTCTGGACTGTGGGAGGAAACCGAAGAGGAAACCCACCAAGCACGGGGAGAACCTGCAAACTTCATACGCACAGACGTGACATGGGAATCGGACCCAGGACCTGGAGGTACAAGGCGACAGTGCTAACCACTAAGCCACCGTGCCACCATATATAATAATATTATGATAATACTATGATAATAGTATATTAATATAATATACATCATACTATTTTTCTTTTCCTGAAGTGTGTATACATTTTTCTGGCTGACTCTGTATATGTATAGTTTGGATACATTTTGCAGTTTTTACAGCGCTTTGAAGTAGTCAGGGTTAAAGCTGTAACATTATTTTCCAAAGTCAGTAGAACACAGGGTTTTGCTATTTCTCAGTTACAGGTAAATTTTTTTTTAATCTTATTACCTTTAAGAAAGAGATAGAGAAGAGCCTCAAGTGCGATCAAATATTTATAGCTGTTGTAAGCTATGTTTCATAGCATGAACTGACTTAGGAGTTTAAATTACCTTTTTAATACGTAAATAACACAAAATTAGACATTATGTCACATGAAACCAAACCAAAGAAAAAAAAAAGAACTACAGTATGGTTATAAGAACTCAGCTTCGTGTCAGGCCCCATAACATCACGAGGTTCTGTTTTCAGTAGTGAACATACTGTAAAGTTGGCCAAATAGGGATGTGAAGGAAGAAGTCAAACTGCTTGGGTGCTTTTCTTCAGTACAGCTTACTAAAACAAGTCTATGCTCACAAATGACTTTAAAAAATCTCCACTGGACACCTTTATTGTCAAGGGAACATAATCAGAAATGTCTGTAAGTTAAAAGTACCCCGATTTTTTTCTCCTTCCATTCCAGAGTTTCCTGTAGATCAGAGATTTCACTAACATAGCTCTCTTGCTTCGAGCGCAACTGTTGTGCATCCTGAACAGCAGCCAGAAAAAAAAGAAGGTGAAAAGAAGAAAGGTGAGACAAAAGAGGAAAAAGGCAAAACATCTACAGAAAAGAAAAATAATAAAATGTAAGCAAGAGCTACAAACATGGCGATTAAAACAGTTCGGTTAGAAACAAAAGTGACCCTGGGTATGGCATGTCTCAAATTAAGAACAAAGGTTGCTCTACCCTACTATAAAGGATTTGTCCGATTTTTGGTACCACAGTAAAATCATTATTTTTAAATGAAATAAAATTGGAACAGTGGTGAATCTTACCAGAATGCATCATAGAGTGCATCAAAGACTCATGCAGGAGGCCACAACATAACCCATAACCTGAGGCCTTGCTCACCCCAAAAACATTAGCTGTTCAACCATAATAAAAAAATAATCTGGCAATAACAGTTGGGGGAATTGCAAGGTGAAAACCACTGCAAACTAAAAGAAACATAAAGTCTCATGTCATGTTCTTGCTTATTTGCAAGAAAACATTGGCCTTTGGTAGCCTTTTGGGATACAGTATGTTAGAAAATGTCCTGCAGACTGATGATTTGAAAGTAAAAATATGGGCCTGGTTATATCCTGTTTAAATTCCCTAATTAAAGCATCACAGCAGCAGTCAAACATGGTGGTGGTATTACTGTATACTGTACTGTAGTGGTGTGGAGGTCAATGTCTTGACTTGAACCCCATTGAGATGCTGTGGCCAGACCTTAAACAGGCACAAAAAGGCCGCCAAGTGTCTCAGTATCACTGAATTAATCCATAATAAGGAATACATATGGCTTTAATTTTATCTGCATTCTTATATACATAACACATGCTTTGGTAAAAGTAGTGCCCTCAACAGCAGAGGGACCATATCCCTTTATAGGGCACTTGTTGATATACTGTCTCTTACAGTATGTCTTTATATACTGTATACAATATATACGAATCCCTGAAGGTGAAAGGTGACAATGCTACATTATGCTGCCCTCAATAAGTGCCCTGTAAGTGTTAAAGCAAAGAGAAAGGAGACAATTTCCTCCAGTGAAAAGAATTATCATTAATTATAAGTGATTGGTTGCAGCAGTTGTTGCTGCTAAAAGTGCACGCACACACACACACGCACAATTTACAGTAGGCTATTATTGTTTGCTTTGTGTAAGAAAAATTGTACCTTTAGTAATTCCTCACTCTGTTTTAACGTCTCCTTCATCTCATCAAACTGGAACTTCAGGACACTGTGAGCATGCCGCTCTCGATCACACTCCTAACAGAAAAGAGAAGTTCAAGCCTGAATGTAGTATGTTAAAATCTGACCTCAGTTAAAAAAAAAGGACAAACCAGTAGCCTGGGCCCCAAGGATAAGAACATTTATTTTCTTAAAGTTGTTTTACTTGAGATCATGCTTTTTTAGAATCAGGAATGGAACCACGGACAGCTACAGTATGTTCAACATATCACACATACTGATGTACTAGCACATGTGCTGTCCTAGCATAAGCATGTGCTTATGCTAGCACAGCACATAGTCACATCACAGAGTCCCATGGAAAAGTTCAAACCATGCACAAATAATTATCTCTTTTACATGCAACGTGAGCATAGAACAAAAGAGCTCATAGCCAAAACACCGCCCCTATGCTATTTATAATTTATAAACTTGTTTTTGTCTGTATTAAGGCACTCAACTGACTAGCTCTTTGTACTTTTTATGTTGGCTGCCTTTTTCTCGCCTAGTGAGTCAGGATTCCGAGCAACAAAAACATGGGACTGGGCAACACATGGACACTGTTACTTCCCTCGTGGTATATGAATTTGATTATTTTCCTGCCTCTCTAATATTTACAGAACTCATGCTAGGAATCCTAATCTCATTATGCGAAAAATACATAAGGAGTCCTCATTTCGTTTATTATACAGTATATTGTAAAATATGGCTCAGTATAACATACTTTTGTTTTGTCTTCACACTCCCTGCGTGTCTCATAAAGCAGCTCCTCCAGCTCCATCAGTGTGTCTCGCAGTGTGTCCACCTGGTACATCAGGTTGGACTTCTCATTATCCAGCTGAGCGTTAGACACCATGGCCTTCCGATACTTCTCCTCAGCCTCAACCAGAGAGTCCTGTAAGTTCACCATACAAACAGGTTTACTTTTGGGCACACATTCAGGTACTTTTGAGGATCGCCTTAAAATAATTTTGAGTCATAAAAGTAGACATAGACAGGCATACTGTACAAATATATCCAACAGCCATGCAAATAGATTCAAATCTTTCGGCACATCAAAGTAACAAACAAAAGGTCTTTGAACAGTGTCAAGAGACTTTTGGGATCTAAGCCATCAGTTTAAAAAAAAAGCCTCAAAACCCTGGGGACAGGGTAAACAAAATGTTCCCATATGCACAAATGCACAACTACAAACACAAATACACAACACATAATGGTGTTTTTTTTTTTTGGAAGAGTAACTTTAAAAATCACCTTTATTTCTCGGATGGAGGCCTCCGTATCAACCGATACGGAGGTATCACAGCTGCCTCTCCGAGAAAAGCCACCACCTAGTGAGGCCAAAGTGGCAGCAGAAAGAGTAGATGCTGTCCTTGATCCCTACAAAACATAGAAAAAGATAAAATATAATGGGACCAAAAAAAGGAAAACATTGATTACACTATGCATTGTGTCTTCTGTTATATATATATATATAAGTAGCTTATAAAGACAACTAACCTTTTCCAGGAAGTCTGATCTCTCTTCCACCTAAGAAGACAGGCAATGGAAGATAATTAATTAGCTTTTAAGATTGAAAACCAGTTTTAGCTTCATATACCTGTAGGACTGTTTCTTATTGGTTTCTGAAGTTGTAGAAGGTCCCAATGCACTGCCAAATTCTCAGATATTTTGGGAACAGTATTTGTTATGTCATTCCCCATATATACATACATACATACATACAGTACACACACTACCTGTCAAAAGTTGGGATGCATCTTCTAATTCTGTGGTATTTCCTGATTTTGATTGCCACTGCTAAAAGTATCAAAATATGCAATAATTTTATCTTGTTATACATAAGAGCAGTTGAATTTAGGGGCGACTTATTGGTGCTGGGGTTTGATCCTACGACCTTGCAATCAGTAGTCCAATGCCTTAAACACTGAGCTATCCCTAACCTTAATTACTAAATGCCAGTATCGTTCTAGAATTTAGAAAATATATCCAAACTTGTGTCCAAACCTATGACTGGTACTGTATATATGAAGAATATTAGTCTACAGGTGGGGAGACTTCAACTTCAAGGAACGCTAATTGAAGATGGAAGCTCACCACTGGGCTGGCGCGAGCTGAACTTGCTCGTGACGAGGCTCTGGAACCAGAGCCCAAAAATCCCCCATAGTCTGTAGGCTGGATGGCCAGAAAAGAGAAAGCAGATACAGGAGAGGGAAAGAAAGGCAGATGTCACCAGAAGGTAACAAAAGGTGTTAGGAGAAAGGAAGTCAGAACTGAGATTACTGAAGTGGAGCATAGAATTATACACAATGTGTATCACATAACAGAGATACACTGGGTAGCCAGTTTATTAGATCCAACCACCTTCTGTTTAGACTCATAGTTTTACATGTAACAACCTACATTACTGTACAAACAGCAGCAGCCCATGACGTGATTTTGGGGTATAAAGACATTAATAATGACACAGCCTCAAACTAAATTAAGTCTGTCATACATGACTTAAGCTACAGCATAGTATCTAGTATTAGTGAATTATTAGAGTAACCATAGGCAGATGAAAGTAGACCACAGTCAATTATCCATTATATAATCTTTATGCTCATTTAAAATGGTTTGAGACATGCCTTTGTGTCGCATCAAGTTGGGCATAGAAGAGCTAATGACCAAAGTTGCCAGGTTTCAACATAACGTCCATTCCAACTACATCTTAAAAACCTGGCTCAGTCTTTGGCAGACAAGGTCACCATTATCCACTGCATTACTGCCCTTTCCCTCTTCCAATCTGTGCATATATCTTACAATGGAAATGGAACTGATCCCCACTTGTGGAACATCTAGAAAGGCTTGTATCTGTCAAAAGAACATTCTTGAACAGGCCATATGCTGTACAGTATATGGTTAAGCTGATACTGCCTGCAATACATTTCAATATGGCACAAGGTAGGTATGACTGATAAAAAGGTTAACTCAGTGTATCGGAAGGCAAGCAGTGATAGAACTTGCTGGTAGAACATGCTATGAAGAGAGATGGGTTGAAATGAGGACATTCTCAAGAATAAACAACTGAAGATTTACAGCAAAATAATTTATATAAAGTTGTAAAGAAAAATTATCCACCAAAAACCAAAACTACATGTGCACATGTAACTGCTGTCCATTACACTAAATTTTAATGGACTAATGCAATGTAGGCGGATTTCATGATGCATCTGGAAGAAATAACATCAGCATCCAAGGATCTCTGGTACAATTTATGCTAAGATCATCTCTCAATTCACTCGTATAATAACAACCATATAACTCTCAGAAAAGCTTAAAAAGCAAAGTATTATGAAATAAACGTTGAGTGGCCAGTCTTAGTCAAGATCAGACTGTCTGCTGTAATGAGCTGCCCAGGATATGGGTCAGAGTGTTAAATAAATCATGTGACTTGGAGTAAAGAGGATACAGACAGATTAACCAAAAGAGACGTGGATAAATATGCAGGGGTGAACAAATCACAGCAGGGCAGGCAAATTGTGTGTCAGGGCTAATAGTGCAGAGGTTCAACTATAACATAAACAATACTTCTAATTTCTTATCAATGTTTGCAAAAAAAAAAACTTTTTTTGTTTATGTAACAACCTCAGCAGCAACCTCATTTCCCCTCTCGTCTGTTCCAACCATTCAGCATTCAGCATCACCAGTATACTAATCACCTGCCCGATCATCTGTCATCATCTGCACCTGTTTTTCACAGGTTTATGTCGTAAGTTAGATGTTTATTTATGCTTGAATCATTCATAGACCACTGTGTGGCTTAACAGACAAAAAAAATCCCCTGAAACTGCTCAGGGATAGGGGCTGAACTAAAACTGAGAGCTTATAAATCTTACAAAAAGAGCCGAAAATGTTGTTCAGGAAGCCCGAAGAACTATTCCTCAAGACTACATTAAAAATACAAGAAAGTCCGGCTCTTTGGAAGCAAATATAAAGAGATGAAGGGTAAATTAAGACTTTTGCTCAGTACTGTATGCATTATTATTTGCTTGTAGGCTGATACACTGGCCTGAGGTAAAAAAATGACTTGAAGAAGACAAAGGAAGCAAAATATAATGAGAGCAAGAAAACACATGCTGTACTCATAAAAGAACAGGAATTGGCAAGGAACAGAATCTGTAAGACAGACATGCATGTGGTAAAAAAATAAATAAATAATAATAAAATAAAAACCCAGAATAGGCAATGACTGACACAGACCCGGCCATTCTGAATTCGAGATGAAGGCAGGCTGCCGGTGCTGCCGTAGAGGTCAGGGTAAGTTCCCTAGATCAAGCGGGACAAGATATGTAAATGAGAGAGATGAATGCAGAAGATAACGTAAAAGAGACAAAAAATCTTTTGCATAGCGATACGTTTGAAAAGGTATGAAACTAGCTTAGAGCACTCTAACTATTTCAGTGTTTATGTAAATGAACTACTCCAAAGCCACACCCTGTCAGAGATGGCGAAGCTGAGCAGAGCTGAGAGCGATTATCTTTCTTAAATGAGGTCACATTAGAGGGAAAATCTGATTTGCTTGTTTAAGCCCCAGACAATAGAAAAGTGGAAAAGGGTCAAAAAGCAGCATTTTTTCCTCATTTTTTTTTGAGCACACTGGAGATCCATCTGAATGACTAAAAATGAATAAAAAGTAATTCTCGCATAATAGTTGCCCTTTAAGAGATCACCTGTCATTACTTGTTCCTTAGATGTTTGCAGATGTTCATTGGTTCAATAGCAAATGCTACATTTAAGTATCAAAGACCAGTATGTGATTCAAAGCACAAACTCTTCCTAGTACCTAGTACTTTTACAGTTTGTACAATTATGCGCTTGTGCTTTAACTAGAGTATGATGGTTGGAGTTTAAACGTTGCCTGTTATCAGAGTCTTTTGTTAAACAACTATTCGCTGTGGTACTGGAATACGCCATTCTACCACTTCTGTAATAGCGCTTTTGTCAGAGAGGAAGATGAATGCAAGTTATTATTATGACCAACAGAAGCAGATTAGCTGAATAACATAAACTAAGAGCTTTATGTAAAAACATTCATAATAAAAAATGAGTAAACATATATGGCAAAAACATATATGCACATGTAAAAATGAAATAATTACTAAAAAAGCAGTGACCTCCTTCTCATACTGGACAATATTCAGAGTTACATAAGTACATTAGCAAGTGTCCGGTTAAGACTAAAACTCTGTGTGTAAAAAAAACAGTTATTTTTTGAGAAGGACAGGGTATTAAGGCACTGTATTAAGGGTTTGTTGGTGTGATCTGGCAACCATAATTGAGCTAACACAGTTTATGCATGAGAGACCAAATGCAAAAAAAAACAAAAAAAAACACATTAGTTTTTTTCACTTAGCACTGCTGTCCAAACTGTATTTTGCACTATGATGGATAACCCTTAATTAATTTGTGGTTTGCCTAACCATGGGAAGAAATCAGTACAGAGCATGGAATAACCATTACACCACTCATGGCGCCAGTAGCGATCGCCCCACACACAGCAGCGGCTATTAATCCTATAGTATCCTATAATATATCATTTTAATCCTATAATATATACAGCAGCTCGTGTGATAATACAGCAGGGATGCGTTTAATAACGAGAGTGTTTGGGAACATTAGACATTTCATCACGCTGTTGAACTGTTATACCCTCGTGAACATTTATCAAGTGTTCTTGTTATTGAACGCAGTCTCACTGTAGTATCACGTGCACTCCTGTGCTTTCACGCTCTGCCAACAATTAATGAATGTACAGTACTTGGATGCACATGCTGGCAAGCTGTTGGTAAAGTGAACTGCAAAACAACAGAAGAGACTGATTTAACACTCAACTACTGGCGGTAGTACTTTCTGATTAATTTAATTTTACATGAATGACATTTTTTTCTTTTTTTTAAGCTCAATAACTAAATTTTGAAGCTTGTCCACTGAGATGACCAGTGAAAGATCTCATGTAATGTAAGCCAGACTCAGTCAGTATTCAGTTATTATTATCAGATAATGCAAGCGAAACACAGCTAACTAAGTGGGCTTCCCCGGTCACAACATGATTTGTATGATAGAATTTGATAGAATTGGCTTCAAAATATTTTGGGTTTAGGAGCCAAAGCATGCTTGTCTGGAGCTGTGAAACTAATTACTGTATCATAATGTGAAATCTGTCATATCAAAAAGTAGTAGAAGCTTTAGTGATACTAACCCTCAAACTCCCCCGACTTCCAACAGACAACCGCTCCTCATCATCTGAGATCTAAGCAAAGGAGAGAAGAATACACATTTAAAATGCTTGGTAAATATAGAACAAGCAGCGGTAAAACAGCTTCATGTCCTTGGTATTATAATATAGGAGCTGAGACTGAAGTGTAAGGTGGGGGGGATACTGTTTCCTCTGATACACAACTGTTGTTTTGAGGTTGTTTAAGAAAACCAGTGATAAAGAAAAAGTCTAGTCTGCCATCTTGCCGTTTTTTAGACTTGGTACACAAATTGTAGGAAACAGTCCAGAATTATACAGGATGGGTTTAAAGTAACTAGGTATTAAAATTGGTAAAAAAAAAAATAAAAAAATTGACATTTCTAAGACAAATGTGTTTTAAAAAAATTGTACATGTACTTTATTACATAGGAAAATGAAAGCAAATATTTAAATTTCAACGATGACACTGGTGGCGTCAACCAGTTTCCTCAAACAGCCGGGGATGGAATGCAAAGTCTTCTGAGGGAAGTCGTTTGGGATATTGCTGAGATCCTCCTGAATACGTGCCTCCAAGTCCTCCAGTGTGCGAGGCTTTGTCCTGTACACCTCCTCCTTTGCGTAGCCCCACAGGAAAAAATCACTTGGATTGAGATCTGGACTTCTTGGAGGACATTCATGAGATCTGCGTCATCCAAGCCAACGTCCTGGAAAATGTTGGTCTGACCACGCACGCACAGTAAGAGCAAAATGGGGTGGTGCACCATCCTGCATGAAAATAAGGTCGCCAATGTTCTATAGGTATTAAATATTGTCTAGTTAATTTTCACACAGCCTGTACATACGAGATTCAAGTCAAACCGGGACTTTTGATTGTGCAGAATAACCAAACACAATTATGTAAAAAACGTATTATATTTTTCACTATCGCATTTATCCCAGTGTTTCGCTAGTGCTTGGAGATCATCAAGGTAGAAAGTTTTCTCAGTACACTGCCACCATGATCACACCGACTGCTGCTGGTCACCCAGCACCTCCTTTAATGGCCCAACTGAGTTATCCATCGATCTTCAAGGATCAGTTGATGTTCCACTTGCTGAATTTTCACAGGAGCAACTGTGGAGGGCTCAGAGCCACCTCGGGCGCAATGGTTACTCATGGACGTAAGGCCTGCGTTAAAATGTTTGCACCATTCAAATGTTTTATTGCAGCTAAGAGTCTCATCACTGTACTAGGCTTGAAATTTTCTGTAAATGAAAATCAGTTTTATGCCTTCATTCATTCATGGTTTGACTTAAACGTCCCGTCACTCATAAAAAAAAATACCTTACTAGGGCACACTAGAGTACTTACTATTTACTATAGTACTTAAAATCTACATATACAACTAGTTATTTTATTATGCAATATATAATAATAATAATAATAATAATAATAATAATAATAATAATAATAATAATTTAAGTAAAGTAATAGCATAGATGCATACCCTATCATGTTTTATTCCTCACCTAATGTCTGTAAAAGTTGATTTAAGTACATTTTTATACACTTTTATAAAATAAATCAGAACATGCCCATTTTCTCAAAAGATAAACCAGATGTCACTAAATTTTTGCTTATGGATGGCAGATGAAAGCAATGCAGAGTGGAAATTGTACACACCGACGTGTGTCTCCGTGAGTGGCGTGAGTACCGCTCGCTGTCCTCCTGACAAGTGCAGCGGGAAAAGAAAGAAAGGCAACAGCAAAGTTGCAGGTCAAAGAGCAAAAGTGAAGAAACTTTCATATGAAAAAAGTAATTACAGGACACAGTGACCATACTGGGCATGCCTTAATCTCTTAATCTGTCATGCACAAGGTTGAAGGTTAGAAGCTATAACAGCTATAATGTGTGTCATGTGACTTCTTCTTGTTAATGATGTGATACCCCCCCCCCAAATCCTCCATGTATTAAGATATTAAACACATTATTAACCACATTGCATGCAGAATTATACTGTAAATCTAATTATATTCTAATCATGCAGTGTTGTTTAAATAATTACATTTACAATACAAATGTGTGTTTATTATCAAATTGTTCTGCTAACACTAATGTCGATGTTGCATGACATTTATTTTTTTTACATGCCATACCATCCACTGCTCAATATGGCCCCATTTGCTGTCCAGCCCATAATATTTCTGTTTGCACACAGAAAGAGAAGAGAAAGCGGAAAAGAATATGGAAGACGATGAAAGATGGAGCATCAGGTGTGCGGAATTAAATTACAAACATATTCAGCTTTTGAAACGGACTCATAATATTTAATTCTCTTTACTTGTATGAAATAATGGATATGCTAATTCTTTCATTTCTAATACTGTTTCTTATGGCATCCTCAAAAACATCTTTCCAACCCACAATATCTGAAGTATAAAGCCTCAAATATTGTGGGTAATTTTTGAGTTGGAGAACAGAACTTACCCTTTGAGCTTGATAAATCTAAAAGGAAGGCCAAGATGCGGAAGCAGAAACAATCATGCAGAGAGAAAAAGAAGGTCATGTGTATATTAGTGAATGGCCAAAGGCAACACAGAGCCAGTGAGAAAATAACAGTCATGTACTGTATTGTATATCTTCAGCCCTTAAGAATGTGCCATCGCAAGGTTTTTACTCCTGCTGTAAACCTAATAGATTTTGTCGTCTGTTTTAAAACTTGAAAAGGAAGCCTCTCAGCTGGAACAAGCAACTAAAGTATGCAGTGTATGTGCATCCTACAGTATGTACTGTACAGTATGCAGGGTATATGCATGTATGGTATAAATAAGTCACCGTAGCAGGGCTGAGTTTTTCCTGACTTTTAAAAATAAAGTGACATCAGCATATCATTTTGACATCTGCATCAGATTTGTGGTTAACAAAAGCAAGATTATTTTAGTTATTTTAGTTTAGCAATTTGTCTGTTGAGTACGGGATGCAACTGGCTGTGGTGCACTGGGTGTTCTGGTGCATTTTCCTTGTAGACAGCAATGACTTTTTCCAGCGATTTGTGCTGCATTAGCTTTTCTGTGGGACTGGACCGGACGATCAATGGACGATCAAAGGCTGGCCCTTGGTCCCCGCAGGCATGGGTGACATGATTCTGTCACCAGTTTACTGGTACATAATAATCACTGTTAATGTGATTAATGTGTTAATGTGATGTGGTGTTAATGTGATGGCTGATTGGTGTATGTGTAAGATGCCGTGAGCAGTGATTGAGCAAGGTGAAAGAGAGTCACAGACAAACAAAGTGTAATGAGGTGATGATCCTGTTTTTCCCAAATGAAGGAGAAACTAAAGTCCAAACTATATTTAGGTTAATGCTTCATTTTTAATAAAATGGTTCAAACTAATCGGTTATTTACTAAGGCATGGCACATGGCATGAAACAAGGAGAGTATTACAAACTCAAAACAAACATCGTCCTTATTATGCCATTGATCAGAGCATCGATTGTGATATACTGTAATGCATCACTCAACATTAATAGTTTCATTACCGTGCTGTTATTAGGGATTAGATAGTAGCCGGTCATCAGGTATCTGCACCAGCTGTATGTTTATCTGTGCCAAAAATTTCCAACTCAGGTTTTCCTTTAAATTTAGCACAAATGACATGTTAAAAACTATAAATGATATTTTCCTTGAAATAAACCAAGAGATACAGTACAGAGTTGTGATTCTTTGACTTACCTTAGAAAAATCAGACCAGTCGCTATGCATATACCGATCCCACTGACAAAATCTACCTGTTGTCAACAACTTTAAACCCTGAAAAACAACTCTGCATACACAGAGCTCTTTATTCACAAGCCTGTAATACTAACCGGGGAAAGTTCATGCTCGCTCTCCCAAGCACCACGACCTACTAATCTACTTTAGGACCTTTTAATGGGCTTTAAACCAAGCGTGACTGTACTTGGTACATGCTTCAGTTTGGAGAATGTTCCAGAAAACCTGTAGCAGTGTGTACAGGAATACAGTATGACAGGGTTGGAAATGTCTAGTTATAGGTAAATGTTCTAACATATAAAGGTAAAAAAAAAAAAAGGCCAGGAACGCTTGGGGATGCTTTGTCTAAGGGCTCAGCAGGAATGATGCTAACCTGGACACAAATTCTTCATTTAAAGATAACCATTGGTTTGTTTCCTAGTTGTCTTTGTTGTACTGTATTAGTTGTTACTTCTCCTTGTAACACTTCACTTGCCTTTTAGTACTAGTGGTAGTAGTAATAGTAGTAAAAAAAGAAATAGTGTTTTTATTTTAGTGTAGTTGATAACGTCCTCACCTCTTTCTGCTGCCTCTCCAGTTCCTTTAAGCGGATCTCTCGAGCTTCTGCCCGGGCCGCCCGCTTGGCTGCCAGTCTCGCCTCCGCCTGGCAAAAAAAAAAAAAAAGAACATATATCAGGACTAGTTGAAAAATCCAACCTAAAAAATAAACCCTTAGCTAATGAACAACTAGAACAGAATCTTACCAAACCTATAGAACTAGAATCTGATTTATTGCCCAAGAACGATTTACTTTTGAAGTTTACATTAACAGACTATCGACAATGTATTAAGTAGAGACGAAAAAAAAGAACAGAAATAAATAATCAGAACAAAAAAAAGTAAGAATCCAAAGAAGTGCATCTCTGTGTCCAATCACGCCTCTTGTAACTGCATACCATTTCCTGCACACCAATACTTCATAGCAGTTAACTCATGTGCTTCATGAAGCAAAAGCTGAAAACACCAACCAGATATTTACCATTGTCACTGAGAATGGAAGCAGCAAGCAAATATCCAGCTAGCCTAAAAGCAGGTCTGATTCGTAGCACCTAACTCCTGAGCATGCTTCGAGAAGATTCTTTTTTATACTTTAATCCAATCCAGTGCTCAGACCATTCACAGGGTTTCTGATTAAACTAAAATTGATTTTCTTAATCTCATCATGGTGCTCATTGTACTGCATAAATGCATCTGATAGATAAAACAAACTGATAAAACCCATTATACACTTAATTACATACAGAAATCAGAGTGAAACCAATACTGGGTAACAGTAATGCAATCTATTATTATTATTATTATTATTATTATTACAGATAATGGATTGATTTAATGAAACCAGTTATAACAGCAATGTAATCTGATTCCCATCCCATATAGGGTGTTCTTCTGCCTCACATCCATTGTTATCCAGGATAGACTCTGAAACACTGCAACCCTGATAAGGATAAAGTGTTTTTGAAGATGAATGAATGAATAAATGAAGGCAATTCATCAAATGCCTTTGTATATATTATATTTAATTAGTTCCTCTGTATAGAAAAGTAATGATGTAGCACTCTTAGTAACTTATTTCCACTGATTTTAAAATGGTTCTATCACACTAATACTTAAAAGTCATGAAAGCTTGAAACACTTGACTGATTAATTTGAAATAGCTAAGACTGAGGTCAGAATATGTTTATTTATGATTGCGTGTACACTTCCCACAGACACATGAGTCTCCTTAGCAAAATGATTTTCAACTATCCTGCGTTCCCTTCGCTGAATGTTCTCGGGAACAACTGGGCTCTGAGCCACCTTGGCTAGGATTGTCATTCATTGTCAGCCTTCTTTAAAACATTTCAAATGTTTTACTCGTTCTAAGAGTCAAATTATCGAACTGTGCTTGAAATCTTTTGTAAATGTCAATCAGTTTTACACCTTCATTCACAAGAAATTTCGGTTCAGCTTGAACGCCCCTCATTTATCAAGTTTCCAACTATAGACATTGGCAGGTTTCCTGAAATCCTGAAGGTTTGGAGAACATTTCGAATTGGATTGTTTCTTGGAGGATGTCTATTCTGATCAGAATCTAGAATAAGCAGAAACCAAGGGGCCAGTATAATAAGAAATGACCAGGTCACATTAATGTATGTTATTTCAGCTATAAGCAGACATTTCTTCATGGTCTTTTAAACTAAATAATTAATTACATATATATTGCATGTTCCTGTAAATATAATCTGCTAAAAAAAAAAAAACAGCATTTAGCATATAAATAATTTATTTAAATCTTTAAATTAATTAGTACAGTACAATATGAGTGACAATTTTGTTTTTACTACTTTTTTATTCACAAATTTCCAAAGGAAGAACAGAACAATAGTATCTATTTTCAAAGCTGTCACTCAAAGAAATGAGCATTTCTGAAAGATTTAACAACAAGCTATACTTTTTCCATTGAAGCAATGAACAGTGTTGTGTCAGTCATGATCAATCTACCAACTGTTCTTTTGTTGATAATTTGTGTACATGTTTATTAAAATGTCACTTCTGACATGCGCCGAGGCACAGATATTCATGATATTTAAATTTTATTGTATTTTATGATACATACGTATTTTATTTCACATATCGGAAGAGTAACACACTCTGAGAAATCTGTTATCCGCCCACTTCCACCTGCATGAGCTCAGACTGTAAATGCCAATGATAATTGGCAAATAATATTGCTGTGATTGACACTTGAGAGAAAATATGCCACCCCTCGCCCTCTCACCGAGGGCACGGCCACATTTGTTCCCTTGGTCTCTCAGCCACAACCGGCTGTGGCATCTTTGGTATTTGAACTCGCAATCTCAAAATGATAGGACAAGCCCATTACATTTTTTTTAACCTTTGAAGGGCAGCTGCAAGGGAACTTTATCACATTTTTTAACTGTAAGCACAACATAAAGGGCATTTTTGGAAAAATGCCATTTTGTTAATCATGGAAGCAATTACCACTTGCACTCACATATGTGCTACTCTGTTGGGGCCGAAAAAAGAGCCCCAGTCCAGGAGAACAGTGTCCAGCAATTGTCCTCCTCTATTATCCCTGACATAAAATGACCTTATTAAGTATGTTAAATTACTGACTTAAGTAATTTTGAGAAGGAAATGATCAGTGATCACTATGGGCATTATTCACTATTGACACTAACACACTTCTTAGAAGAATATAACCATTCGAATCAAATCAGCACAAACAGCCAACTCGTTTGGAACTCGTTTGGAACTGACATCACTAAAATACACACACCATTATACTGTATAAAATACAGTTTGATCTTAGATTACATTTTGTACATATCAGAAATGTGTGTTGTCTTAAAAATGCACACATCCTACTGAGAACAAACAAAACAACACCGTGCTTATGTGATTTCAGCAGTGATTCTGTTTTAGATGAGGGCTGCTTTTTTTTTTCCCCCAGCACAGTCTACAGCACTTCCTGTCCAGATGAACGATCACCAATCTTTTCCACAAAGGTTTCTTATTCATTCTTCAAGGAACATTTTGTCCTGGTCAGGTTTGTGAAGAACGATGAAGAACACACACACAAACACTGACACCCGGGGCAATAAAGACTAGACAATTCACATACCAGCAGGTTTTGAGAGATGGAAGGGAATGAGAGAGCCAGTTCACAGCAAGATTGCGGTCTGGAAAAAAAGCTGGTTCTGTTCATTTTCAACATGTATGATAAAAACTGATATTGTCCTGTGCGCCAACAGAGGCTGCATGAGAGTTGGTGCATTGAGCAGAGACAGATCAGTGGTGCATGATTACATGCATTCGCAATGTTGTCACTGGCGTAGAGGACACTCTATGCCACCTGTGTTTCTGACAGCCCGGTTCTGTCACAACAGACCTGTCGTTGATGTTACTGAAAGGCCCTAAAAACCCGCTGCCCATCAGACCAGACAAGTCCTACTGTCCTAGATGAACGGGGACACTTTTACACTGCAGTACACTGCAGACCATATCCCATGAAATTATGGATATGGCTCCAGAAGTGTACATGACAGCACTGGTGTCACACAATGGACAGATTGACAGCAAAATATGGGACCTTTAAGTTAATATGGGTCTCAGAGCTCTCCCAAAGTATGTCTCCATTTAATGCTCCAGTTAAAATACTACTGAGATAACGAATTTTCCATACCTCACACTCCTTAATTTCATTCATTCTTTTATCTTCTATACCACTTGCCCAACCAATGGGCACAACCACAATGGGCACTTTGAGGACGCAAATTAGCCTAATCTGGACTGTCTTTGGACTGTGATAAACCAGACTACCTGGTGGAAACCCTCCAAGCACGGGGAGAACGTGCAAACTCCGCACACACAGACCTGAGGCATGAATCGAACCCTCAACCCTGGAGGTGCGAAGTCACAGTGCTAACCACTACGCCACCGTTCCACCTCCTTAATTTCTGTGTTTGTGGAAATAAGCCAATAATGTACAAACCAATACAAAAATTGTAAAAGAACTAAAGAATGTTTTTCGTGTACACGCACACTGGAGAACCATCTCAATATCTAAAAAGACCAAAGAAGGTTTTTTTTTCCATAATAGGTAAATAGACCCACTTTAATAGTGTGCAAGCTCTCTCACTCTTTTTGCAAAAAAAACATAAAGCATGGTAAATAAAATAGCTTTCACTTTGTCTGCATCTGTGTGGAGATTTCAAAATGTCACACTACAGCCAAATCCAGCAGTCGAAGATGCTGATGTTGCAGTATGCCAATAAAACCTATCAATCTATCAGCTCTTGCAGGTCAGAATGTGCTCCAGTCCGCCATAAAAAAAGGGCTCTCGAACACATTCACTGACAAAAAGGTTGTGTATTTGGCAAGGATGCCTTTTTAAATTCAATATAATTCACAGAGTTCAAGGTCAGATTTTATAGACTGAACCTTTTAGTAAATTATGGTATTTGTTTATGAGTGCTGAATGTTATTGTCTGACGAGGTGCAGCATCAGGACGTGTTACAAACCCTTCTGACCTCTGATACGCGGAGGTCCAGAAAGAAAATAGACGGAAATCGCCCTGGTGATCCGGAACAAGAGGAAGTTTTACCACTGAGTGGAAGACTGCCAAAGCCACCTGGGTCATTTGGGTTGACTATAGCAGGGGGCCTTTTATAGGCTGCACATGTGAGGTCACAGTCATGAAGTAAAAGACTTGTCTATTAGTACTTTTTTAAAGAAATGTGCAAATGGGAATACTATTTTAAAAGCTTCCACTCGGTCCCAGAACCACGATTACATAAGCAGCCTTCAGGTACTTACAGTGAAACCGTATGCATTGTCTTATACTGTATAAATAGAAGCTAATTAACTGTAATTCTGAAAATAATGCATTGTAAAATGCCTACGGTGGTGATGGAGATTCTGTAAAAGGGAAACGGAAAGAGAGATGTGATAAGTGATAAGTGTGCAATAAAAACACTACTACAATCTTGTTTCAGTCCAATCTCCTGACCATCCTGCCAACAACATGTCAAGGTAGGTCTGCCTTTTTTCAGTAGGCACTGTAGCATGGCAGGCCCTCATGCAGGAAGAACTTTGTGCATTTCTGCTAAGGCAGAAAAACAAGCACAAGCAGGCTATAAATCATAAGACAAAAGCATGTGCATGCCAGAATGACCTATTTATGGTTTAACTGCTTGATCGCGTATTTTTTCCACATAAGCCTTTGCACGCCTGTTGGCTCAAATGAGCCCACTGTTTAAAACATAGACCTGAAATGCATTCGGAAACTGAGCAGGCTCACACAGAAGTGATTAAAACCTTAGAATACCTCACAAGATGTTCTAAATAAAAGAACCGAAAGGGTAAATAAGGTCAGAGCATAGTCACAAGTTTGGAAGATATGTGATAATTGTCTCAGTCTTCATGTAGTGAAACCTGTTATGGCCTAAGCACAACCACATGAGTGTGCCCTGTTCATAAAAAAATAAAATAAAAACTACTGTATGAGTCATTCTTAAGGCAATAAGTGCAAAATTTGTTATTATGGATAGAGACATTGCATTTCAAGCATTTTTTAACATCATAAGTAACCATATGTGTACTTTGATATTCACTGTTTAGTGCCATCCCAGTACACTCACAGTATCAGTACAACAAAAAGAACTGCCACAACTTATCCCGACATATTGTTATGTTCAGGCTTGTAGCAGGATAAAGATCTCACAAATCCTTTAAGCTGCCATGGATCATTTCCCTGTTCAGAACTACAGCTCATCATTTATGTGCTGCAAGTAGGAAAAGGGGAAACATCTGCAGCTGTTCCTTTTCACTGTGTAGCTACATGAGTTATATTTTGGGTTTCCTTGCTTCCTAAAGGGACTGCTCTAAATACAAGCTGGCACTCATTTCTGTCACAGAGACTAGGGATCACTAGAGCATCTGAAAGGTGTAATGTGATTTATTAAGGATGGGGATCAGTGAATTTTGTACCCAAAATAAGCAACTTGATGCTATTCCACTTTTTAGCCAGAAAGAACTTTTGGTATTGGTATCCAGTTCAAGGACTACAGGAAAGTATTAGTGCTACAGGTAGGAAATGTCAGCATTGCGAGTTCATTTACAGAGTTGACAGGAATATTTATTGGACCACTGTAGCTGCATGCTTGGTAGTCAACATATACAGAATGTATTGACTGATGATCTGTCCAGGCCGATCCAATAAAATAAACCCAATACAGCCCAAACCCCCTGAAAATAATCAATGTTCGCCACCCAGCACCCAGCGCATCACAACCAGTTGTGCATGGAACCCAGCAGGCAAAGAGCCCAAGGCCATTGATCCACCATCCAAACTCCCCAGATCCCAATCCAATTAACACCCATGGAATCTGCTGGACAAACAAGACTCACTGAGACCCGACCCTGCAACCCATAGCACCCAAATGTCCTGGTGCCAGACAACAGAGCACAGACTGAAGGTCCTGTGAAGCCATTCCCCCAGGGGCCAGAGCCACCCCAGTGGCAAAAGGGGAACACGCAACACTGGGCTTAATGTTTCGGGTCTTAATGTTATGGCTGATTGGTGTATTGTGCAAGATTTACAAAGACTAATTACATGAATCATATCATGCTTAAAGACAGAAGAGAAACCAACATATGGAGACCTGTGTGGCCAGTGGTCAGCTTGGTTGATGCATACATCTGTTCTCTGAGGAATTTTGACTGTGGTTGCTCAATAGTTCTGGTCTGGAATTTCCCACATTGAGAACTGGACTCAATATTAACTTATTAACCATAAGACATATAGTTATGTTATATTCAACTTCCAGCTGCCTAACACACACACAGTATGACTGCACAACAATTCCTGCTTTCTGTTAACACTCAAATGAGGATGGGTTCCCTGTTGAGTCTGGTTTCTCTCAAGGTTTCTTCCTGTCGCCATCTCAGGTGTTTCCTTCTCACCGTTGCCCTCGGCTTGCTCATGAGGGACGATCTGATCATTTTGATTCATACACATCTTCTCACATTTCATACACAATTCCAAATTTTCTTTTGATTCTGTAATGCTGCTTAACAAATAAATTGAATTGAATATTTATATATATATAAGCTGTGCCATTGAGAGCTGGGAGGGGCCGGTTCGGCCGATAAGCGAGAGGAGTTGGTCGAGGAATCTTGCAGGAGACGCCGCCCATGCAAGCCCTCTCTGCCCACCTCCAACACTCAGCAGCCTGTGCCTGCATGCCATAAATGTAAAATAAAAGAACACGTCCCATTTAGAAGGACTGTTATTGAAGTCCAGTATTTACGGTAAATGTTAACATGGGAAATAGGCAGCGATACATTATACAAATTCAATCTCCTGCCTTGTAGGGATTAGTGTATGGTAATGATAATCCTGTGCATGTATAAAAGTGTTTCCAACATTAGCAGTAGTCTAACTGGTTGAGGTGGTTAGATTAATCCAAAGCTCAGCAAATTCTGAAACACCACACGCTCTCAGGGCAGCATATTAATTCCTTTTCTTCCATCTGTCCTTCTAAAGCCTTTAGCACAGCTTAAAATACACTCCTCCTAATTAGGAAATTTAGTAACGAGGCCATGTTTCTACCTTCAAATAGCTTTGATATCATCTCAGTAAAGGAGTTTTTCTTTTTTTTTCGCTACGGAAATTCTTAATAAGCCCCATGCTCCTTGTTCCACAGGGATAAATGAAGGTAAAATGTCGACTGAGCTCAGCAAGTGCATGTTGTAGTTCCTCTCCGTGGCTCTGGAAACTCTCAGCACTTTGAAACATTCCAAAGGAAACAAGTATGTAGTGTAATTGGAGCTGAAATCAGTTTGCTTGTTTTATACAACTCACCTAAAAAAAGCATATCTCTGAAAGGCCAATGAGTGAGCATGGTACAGTAAGTAACCCAATAACTTTATTTTTAACCATGCATTGTAAACTAATTGTAATGTAAATGTTTTTTGCCCTGGCAGGTTGGAATAAAAGTCCGATTAGCTAAGCAAACACTTACAGTGCAGATGGGAACATCCTCTCTTAAATGCTAGTCTAGCAGAACTGTGTTGATGGATAACCGGACAAAAATGCTTTTCGGTGCAAAACAATAAAGCCACGATCTCTATCACTAGTTTCGAAAGCAAAATAAAGCACAGCATCATATCCTTAGTCTAACATCCACTCAGATGGATATGAAAGCTAATGCTAGTAATAAACAAAGTTAATGAGTTTCACTGTACCAAACTAAAAGCTGGCTTCTGAATTAAAATCCTAAAAATTGGTCTGCCATTTTTATTAATTTTCAATTCTTATATGTATGAGCAAAAGATCACCCAAAAATCACGTCAACATTAGCAGGATCTGCTATTTCATGCCGGTAAGCAGCTAATCTGCTAGGTGAAGAAGGATGTGAAAGCTAGCTAGTTAGAGTTATAAACAACACATTTCAGAGATGAATGCAACCGAAACATACATTGATCCTAACCCTGAATGCCCCGAACAGGCAAGCTGCTACAGAGACAGACAGGGCCGGTAAAAATGTTATGGATTTTGTATTTGTTTAGACATTTTTTGCTCTGTTCAAGCCCTCTAATGCCTTGGCCCACCAAGATTTTTCCCAGTCTGACTGGCATTTCCAAATTTCTCACACTGTATGATTCGATGTCCCAATGTGTGTGTGCTTATGCCCTAAAATGAGTTTGCCCCCATCCATGATGTACCCTGCCATGTGGGTTCATTATACCCTACCATTGTAACCCTATGGGGTCTAAGCAATTCTGACTCTACAATCACCTGACCACTATAAAGAAATCCTGCATACAGGCAGAATAAACACAGTGCACTTTCCAATATACTGGATGTCAAGATGGGTTTTTTTTTCTTGTGCAAAACGCCCACACTCCTCTCACTCCCAGGGAAGTTATGCCTGATTAGACCTCAGAATGATGTGTTAAAAGCCTGTTCTACAGTGAGCATTAATCTTTCTTCTTGTTAAAATAGGGAGTACACAAACACCTAACAGACATTAATAGGCCCATGTCTTCTCTACATATCTATTACAGTAGCTCTGCGTTGGGGAAGATTTTCACACAGACTGCACTGTTCACCAAAATATTTAAGTTAAATAAATGAACAGTGTGTTATTGAGTAGAGATACAAGGGGCGTTCAAGTTCAACTGGGACTTTCAAGGCAAACTGGGACTGGGGTTTCAGACTGTGCAATGCTCAAAGAAATAAAAAAAAATAATAAATGAATAAAAACAAGAGCTACATCTCAGACACAAAACTGAGCATGTTAAATGTTCATGTGCATGAAAGCACGATTAGAAGAAGACTGAACAAGTGCGGTTTGTTTGGAACGGCTGCCAAAAGAAGGGATGGAGGCTGACAGCTTTTCTGTCTAACCAGTAAATAGACGCACGACTGAGGTTCACAAAACTGCAGTCTGGAACCATGTTCTATGGACAAATGAGGCCAAAGTAGAGTTATTTGGTCTTAATACCAAGCGCTTTGTTTGGGGAAAACCAAACAGATTTTCAGCAGAAAAACCACATACTCACTGTGAAGCATGGTGGAGCTGGCCACCTTACAGTCATTGAGTCGATCAGAGTATATAGTAGGCTATCTTTCCGACAGCTAAAGCTTGGTCGAAAATGGGTCATACAACAATGATCTGATAATCTACATCAGATAATCTGAAAAAATAAAAGAATCAAGGTTTTGAAATGGCCTAGTCAAAGTCCAGACCTCAACCCAATTGAAATGCTGTGGTGCGACCTTAAGAGAGCTGTGCATAAACGAATGCCTCAATGAACTGAAACAATGTTGTAAAAGAGATTGGGCCAAAATTCCTCATTTCTGATATGAGCGAAGTCATACAGAAAATGATTAGTTATTGCTGCTAAAGGTGGATCTGCAAGCTATTGAATCATGATGGTACTGTACTTAGTATTACATGTTTTTTCCTTCTTGGCTTCATTTTTGTTAAATAAATAATGGCACAGTGAAAAAAGCTATATGTTGTTTGTCTGAGGTTATATTCGCCTGATACTAAGTCCCACAATGATGGAAATAAAGAAAAAAAAATAGAGAAACAATCAGATCAAGTGGTTACATGGCAAATATTTACCTACTAAACAGATTATTCTAAAATCAAAATTCACTCCAATCAGGTCCGACTGTTAGAATAAAGGTGCTGACATGATGCATTTTCATTCCAGTTGGGCTGTTATTCCCATTATTGGTGGAATACCATGGCTTATGGAAACACGTTGTCTAGCTCAAAACCATTTCACTAGAGCATTAGTATAATTATCACCCATATAAATAATGAGCTCAGTCACCTTGTGATTCTGCTTCACTTACAGCTAACACTTCACCATGCTTGTGTTGGTGAGGTAATGTTTATCCAGAAAGAGCTAGCTTCCAGAACACAATTTATAGCACTGAAACCTTGAGTTTAACATTTATTTTGGCAAACTTGATCATTTTTCATTCCTTCCTGACTGCAGTAAATTATCTCAGAGATAGCGAGGACTGTTGACATAAGCACAGTGCTGGAAATAAAATCCGTTCAACCGTGATAATCTCTCGCATATACTCAAATACAACTGGGATATTTTTAAGGACTCATATAACGGAACACAGCAGAACATTCAATAAACTGCGATCCAGTTTAACTTTCCAGAGAGCGTGCTAGGAGTTCGGGTTTGGCACTGCTTTCCTTCTTTCTTTCTTTTTTAATCCTAAAGGAATTCTGACCAAATCCTGCCAAACCTGTTAGTCTTACCAATTCCACCAGCTCCCACAGTTAATATTTTTATTTGTGCCCACAAGCAATCTATTAGTGGTAGAATGTGGTTTAGTTGGTTTCCTCGAAATAGAGTACTGTGAAAAAGTCTTGAGCCACCCCACATTTCATCATATTACATTACATTAAATGATGTAGATTAAATGGAAGAAACGGGAACAAATACTTTACAATAACAGGTTGCAAAGTGCATAAAGATTTTTAAAAGAATCGGTTGCATACTGTATGTACCAATGTCAACAGCAACCTCATTTCCTCTCTCGTCTGTTCCAACCACTCAGCATTCAGCATCAGCTGTATACTAATCACCGACCTGATCATCTGTCATCATCTGTACCTGTTTCTCACCAGTTCATGCCTTAAGGCAAATGAATATAGATCACTGTGTAGCTCAACAAACAAAAAACATTTCTCTGAAACTGGTCAGAGACAGGGACTGGACTGAAAATGAGAGCCAAAAACTTGCCGAGAAAAAGAGAGCCAGAAAAGTTCTTCAGGATTTGGGAACGCCAATTAGCCTAATCTGCATGTCTTTAGACGGTGGGAGGAAACCGGACTACCCGAAGGAAACCCACCAAGCATCGGGAGAGCAGGCAAAGTCCAAACCCCAGATCCCAAACTGATCAAGCACCCATGGGATGTGACAGAAAACACTCCTGATGCAGCTGAAACCACGCAAGAGATCCACTGCCAACGAATGGAGGCTGAATAGCAAATTGTACATTAAAAGCTATTGCATCTACTTATACATCTAAAAAGATGAACTGACTAGATGCAACACCCCCAACTACAGTATGTCAGTGTCATTTCTGGCTGCAAATGATCCAACATCCAAATAATATCTGTCCAGTGTTTGTACTATGTTCCTCTCTTTCCATTAATAAAGGAAGGAAAAGGCAGAGTTGTCATCACTGAGTACACAACAATCAGTGACTGTATATTGTATATCAGTGGACAATATGACCTCATTTATTTTTCCATTGTTCAGTTTCAAACCATTTTGGAGCCGAAGTCTGCGGAGTACTGTAGATATAGTCTATGAGCTAACATTTGCTAAGTACATGCTAGTAAGTATGGACTCTGATGATGTAAATGACAACTTCCGTGGTCCTCACAAAAGTAATAAACAAATAAAATTTCCCCCAAAAAAGATAAAATAATCCAACACTCAAGGGAAAAACATGTACAACCACCTGTACTGTAGCAACAATGCCATGTAGTTAACTTTTCGTGCACAGCTTTCTTAAGAACCCACTACAGCATTTCAAGTGGGAACATTATGGTACAGTATTAAGTAGAGTTTATCTTTGTCTTAATGTCCCAGGCCCTGCAACTGCAAAACAAGTCCAGTTCATCACCCCTCTGCCAACATACTTGACAGCTGCCATGGTGTGTTTATGGTGATACCCTGTGCTTGATTTTTGATAAACGTGATGACCTAACACCTCCACAAGGATATTGTGCGGGAACTTTGGTGATTTGTTCATGTTTTTTTTTTTTTGGACAGAAGCCACTCCTCACAACTCCTGCATTAAAGTGATATGCTTTGTTGTGATATGCTGTAGCTCTTGGGGTTTTCTTTATGACTCTGACCATTAAACTATCTAATTGAGCTGGGATGCCAACTTCAGGGATGACTAGAAACCTCTTCATTTGTAAACATCCTTCTCACTGTACAAAAATGGTAAATATGAAAATGTTTGGACATGGCCTCATAACCCGTCCCAGATTCACGAGCAGCAACAATTGCTTCACTGCAGTCATGGCTGATGTCCTTTCTTATTCTTCTGCTCTTCTGGAGGTCATCATGTGTCTTGATCATGAACTAATCTGGCTGATAATTACTCTATTAATGATTGCGTATGTAGGAAGAGTGTATGTATTATTTTTTTCCCACCTGCTTGCTGAATAATGATTAACCTTTTAAGGACAAATGACTACAGTGTGACATCTGTTGTGTTTTTTGTTGTCACCTGCGGTTATTTTGTTCATTTGTAGATCAGAGTTCGTAAGCTAGATCCTTTTAAATATAATCATATAACTCAACTAAAAGGAAATGAAGTTATCATAAACCAAAACTACTGGGGTGATATAAAGGTTAACGAAACTCACAAATATAATACTGTATATTACTTTTGCCTAAAATGTACATTTGTGAAATTAAATTAGTGAAAGTTTCCGTTTGCTAACTTGGAAATGGGCTGGTTTTAAAATTGTATTACAGCTCGGCACTAGAGGGACTCAGAGAGTCTACATATAGATTTCACTTCGCTTAACCCCTTATTACTGTACAATGTCTGCGTTATCTACAATTTCAGGCTACCATCAGTAGGTCCGTATCTACAGAGTGACCTAAAAGGTAAGTACATAAAATAAGTTGGTCATGGTATTAGCTAGTTGAAACTGAGTGTGTATAATGATTAGGTCTGAAGAAATTTAGCACACAGTAAAGCTGCTGTGGTTTTGCTTGGCTAGGAGAGGACTCAGAGATCTCTCTCTCACACACACACACACACACACACACACACACGACCCCACCCACATGCAAAAGCGTAATCCACTCTTAAAATGCTGTAAGGTCCCATGATGCATCACTTCCTCCTTTCCATCTCCATTTACCAAATACTAAGCAGCAGCTTAAAGCTTATCCTACCAACCCCCAATCACACACACACGTAACACACCACAAAATTACTTAATGTGAGCAAGGAAATGAATATATGAACATATAATACGAGAAAGAAAACACTGTTAAAAATATTTCTTTAAAAGCCACTGTTCTTGCTGTAACAACCTAATGGAGAAATACTTTAAAAGCATACAGTATAACACGCCAGATAAAAGGCCGACCTGCCAGCTGTACAGTGGACATTAAAGTGTTTACTTGACTGACAGTCAGAAAAGGAAGTTAACACTGTCTAGAGGCTTAATGATCCAGGTCAGTGGGTAGAGACTTGGCAAACGTCTTCTGCTGCAATGAGGCCAGGCTTATGCCCATTTTCTTTCTCTCGCACCACTACTGCCCTCTTCCCATTTGCCAGCCAAACCCAACACTCTTGCTTAGTCAGTCTCTGCCTGTTTAAAGAACATATTTAACATAATGCCTTGCTCTATCACTTTTGGCTACGTTTTTTACTGCCACACAATCACAACTAAGGCAATAAGAGAGGAGGAACAAGCAGTGGATGTGCATTTGGTCAAATGTTCCACTGAGCTCAACATGTGTGACTAAGACTAATGTTAAATTTAGAAAATGACACACTACTATTTCTCTTTCTGCACAGCCACGCCATGGTCCCACAACTGCAAAGCTGTAATTTACATGAGCCTGGGTGTTTCAAAATGTACATTCTCACACACTGGTGAACAGTAACACTGACTGAGTCACTCAGTCACTGTCAGTGTCACATGGTGGTTAAGCTCAGTTGTAGTTAACATAATCTAATGGTCTTTTTTTTCCTTTCTTTTTTAGTGGGGATGAAAATACAGTTGACTAAGTTACCTTCATTACAGTGTTACAGTACTATTTTGGGAGACTTGTACTTTCCTGCAAGTACAAGGGGCGTTCAAGTCAAACCACTTTTTTTTAAAAGATATTTTCTTTGAGTCGAGATCCGAATTTCATGTTTGTGTTAGACTTCAGATCTCTCTCTCTCTCTCTCTCTCTCTCTCTCTCTCTGTAAGTCTATAAAAATAAGCCATTGAAACTTCTCTAGCATTTCAATAATATTTATTGTCAGTTTTCAGTAACTACGTTAAACATGCACAATTTGAACTTTGATGGCCTTGTGTTTTTCCTTGTATTTTTAAGGAATCTTTAATGAATCTTTAGTGCGTCTTAATTTGCAGGTTGTTGGACTGTGGATGAATGTGAAAGGACTCTCACCAGGCTCTCACTTCAGGAAGTTTACATGCCCTGGCCCTGGACTGCTCTGGATATGTTTTCTCAAACAACCCGTGTTTTGTCTTATAGTGCTTCACTTTATAGAGCATCAAATTACTGCTTTTTATTATCGCCATGGTTTCAGAACATATGAGACAAACTGGTTTTAAACTTCATGCAGGAATAATAAACATACATTGATCTGTTCATACATTTTTCAAGGTTCAGTTTATATATAAAT
>JAOVVA010000012.1:1005927-1017501 GCA_028565275.1 Leiocassis micropogon | reverse complement strand
TATATATATCAGTTCATAGTCTATGTTCCTTTTTTTAGAGTAAGCCATGCTTTGTCGCATTATCATTTCTGTTTCTTCTATAAACGCTTCTATACAAGCTAGACATGTTGATTGGCTCTGATGAGTGACGTGTCTAGCCACGCCCTTCTCGAGGGAAAAAGTGCAAAATTACTGGTATATTAATTATTCTCATTTATCAGAAAAGAACTGTCCGGATCAGGACCACAGCATGCCATTTAGTGACGTCTGCTCTACGCGATCCCTTATGCTACATTAATGCATTTCACTAGTGCTTGGATATAATCAAGGTAGAAAGATCTAGCTAACTCATCTAGACTGTTCATATTATTCTTTACCATTCTAGACATAAACTAGCATTCTGTATCTTAGTTGACATGCCAAGAGAACATCAGTATTAAACATGGATTAACCGTGTGATAAGAACAACTCTTTAAGTAGAAGGAGAGACTAGAAAATAGCAACAACGAATGTAAGTAAGTTAATAAAGTGTAACCCTAACCGTTATGCTGAGCATTATTTCAGGTCAACATTAATATAAGGAGAGTTGTTTAAAAACCTAGGACTTATTTAACCTTAAATGAAGCTACCGCAAGTAATATGTCAAAACATAAACAGTGAGTATTAAGGAGATTTTGGACAGTGTTATTTCAGCTGTCTTTTAAGGAGCGCTCAAGCCAAACCAGGACTTGTGATGAAATTTCTCGTGAAAGAGAGCGTAAAACAGAAGGACAGGACTTCAAAGAACAGTACGGTGATGAGACTCTTAGCCACAGTACATATAAATAACTAATGATAATAACATACTTGTCCAATGTAGGTAACATAAAGTAACCAATTATATATTTTATTTCACATAAAAAAATTCTTGCCAGTAAATGAGGGCCATTTTAATGTACATTTCAGTGAGGAAAACTGAGAGATGAGAGCTTTCTAATGTTAGATGAGGCGAAGGAGGTAGGACTTTCAGGATGTCAGTTAATATCTCAGAGTTAAGAACACCTGCAAAATGAACATATATTCCAGATTTTGATGTCAATAGACTACGTTTGGCAATGGATAAAAGAATACTGCTATTTCTGTGTACTTTTCAGTGATATGCTGCAGTGTACTCTGACGTTCTCCAGGTTATAAATCAATAACTATAGCTCTGTAACTATGGAAAAAAAAATATTTGGTCACTTGCAAACTGTTTCCATATGCATCAGTCTCCTCTTCAAACTAAACACAAACATTTGGAAGAAATCCTGCAGCTGGTCTCATCTGTCTGCAATGCAGTAAACATGGCTGAAGGGGGTTATAAACTACTGAAAAGTTCCAGCTACCTCCAGCCATGTTTTGAATCTGCTGCATAAGCTAGGGAGCCAAGTCCAGTATAAACACAGTAGAGTGAAAGTCTCTCTGTTTGGACTTCAGACCGTTTCTGAATGACCAGACTGCATTCAAAAAGCTGTGACTTTAGCTCGGAGTTAAAGCGAGAAATAAAATGAGTTTGTATTGTAAGCATTGTTGCAAGCACTGCAAACTCCAGTGGCTGCATGATCCTAACCAAGGCATATTCCTAGCACAAACATCTGGGAATCCTTTAAATTGAAGTTAAAATAAATTGGCTGGAGTATTTTCCATGCTTAAGCCAAACAAATCAACTTCAGTTCCTCGGCTTTCATCAAACCATGAATAAATGTTTTCACTTGAGATGGTTCCTATTTGCTTCCTGTCAGGCCATGTGACGCCCCCATTGTTGATTATTTTCCTAAAACCACCCACTTTGCCAATGCGATACTATTTATCTGATAGGTACTTTTCGGCACGATTGATTCATAGTATGCCTACAATTGCTCCCCTGACCCCACTTCCCTACACACCTAATTGGCTTTCAAGTGGACTCAAGCACGGTACACTAATCCGTGCCCAGACATGATACATACTGTAGTGTTCACATTACAAAAACATACCAAACTTTGGGGATCAACTTTGGGCTTGGGTCTGTAGTGTGAAAGCTCCCTTAATGGTGTTGCAGAATTGGTCATTTTCCCACAATTGCAAGCAAAGATTCAAGTGAATCTTAATGGGTAAGCAACTGTTACATTACTTTATCATAGTCATGTTTGATGTTAGGCTTTTTTTCTTTCATTTTGATCTACAAGGATACTGTAGCTGACAAACAATGACCACTTGATCAAAACATTTTTCTATAAATGATTAAGTGAAAATGCATGTCATGTACAGTACATAATACATATAATACATGTACTGTAGCCTAATATAAAACTGTTTATCAGCTACAGTAATTTTCTACTATCTAATACAGTTGCATCATAAATCTTTGAAAGGTTGGGAAGAACTTCAAAAGTACTGAAGTGATTCTGGTTTGAAGTCTGAAATCATAGTTTGTTTTTGGCTATAGACTAGCTTGTTTGTCATCCATTAAAGAAAAAGTCCACCCTAAAACACATTAAATATGCTCATATTAAAAAGACATGCTTAGCCGTTCTGGTGTGAAAGTGGGGGCTGGTGCTGTATTTTCCTCATTCCCATGAGAAGTCAGTGAGTTTTATTCGTGCTAACATCACAACTCGGACTGGCACAGAACAGTTCCAATGATGATCTCAACGATAAGCTGTAACGTTCAGGGTATTGTTTGGCTCTTAACTCATAGAAAACAAGCAAACAAGGACACCAGTGACGATCAAAAGCTCAAAGTTCCAGAATGTAATCTGCATAAATTTAAAAAAAGGTTTTGTCAAGCCTCTCTCTTTTAATGATATCTTTTCTTTCATACATTGGTGGACCCCAAACCAAAAAAAAAGTCCCTGAAAAATCCTGTCTGTATGTCTATCTGTATGTATGTCTGTCCTGGCTTTTGCCAGAAGTTAAACCTGTGCCATAAATAAAATCAAAATGTCGAGTAAATGTGAAGTTATGAGCAGTTTTGCCGGATTACGTCACAGCATTACTGACTGTACAGTTTGAAATGAAACTTTTCCAGTACTTAGATATATCTCCCTGAAGTCTAACCTACACCATAAGTGAAAGCAAAATGTCGAGCAAAGTGATGTTATGAACAGTTACTTTAAAATGAGCTATTAATAAGCTACTTGTTCAACATAAACAAACACCTGCACCAATAGATATTAAACAGTAAAGCTAAACTGAATATTTTTACTGGGTTTACTTAATATTTTCACCTCTAAAATAACAGCGCTAAAGTGGTATAAGTGAAATTTAACGCGCTGGAGCCGTTTTAAGACAAAACTTCATCTTTTTTCGATCTACTTTTTCGTTTTCTCATCTGTGATTGACACTCCGATTACCGAACAGGGAGTGTATATGAAAACTATACTACACAAACTACACAACTTAGTGTAAACAAGGCGTGAGATAATCAACATGACAACATTTTATTTTTTTGTACTGTATTAATAAGTATTAAAAAGACAGGCAGACATGTATGTGGGCTTCAACCTGAAATAAGAATATCTCTGATTACATTAAAGCTGATCAGCTTAGTTTTAGCTTCAACCGTTTAACTATTTTCACAAACTCTTTTCCCATCAACAACAGGTACTAATGCTAATGGAGCTATAAGAGGAGGTTGTGCTGAATTACCTCAGAGAATCATCTAGGCTAGTCAGCAATCTCTGAGCTGATGAGCCTGACAGTGTTGGCTTCAGCATGAAAGTGCTGCTGCATCATTGTGTTTTGCTATAATAGCTAACTCCTATGGACACCACCAACAGCAGATAGTTGAAAGGAATTGTAGGAATTCAAAGTAATGAAGGGTAATTCAAATAAGGGTGTGTAAAAACGTGGGAATCCCCAAAGTGAGGACGAGCACAATTAGTTGTGTTATTATCTATATAAAGTAATTGAAATAATGTAATTGCCATAGGCATCATGTTACCAGTTATACCAGTTACTGTACTAGCACTTATGTCATGTTTCACACAACAAGCACACCAACAAACAAATGATAACAAATGCAACATAAAATAAAACTCCAAATGTCTTGAATTTCCAAAAAGTACATATTGGAACCTGCAGTACAGCTCAGCACTTTTGTCCTGATTTCTGTCCTGAAACTAAGGAGAATGACGAAGTAACAGATTTTTGCACAGCTTCACTGAATACCTTAAAGCATTCTTTGTTTTAACTTTTCCTCTGGGAATGGTCACGAGGAGCAGAGCTCTAGAAGCTCTAGGAGACTAGAGTTTTATGAGGACACACAACACCAAAGGCCTTGAAGCCACTAGTAATTCTTTTTATAGTGTTCTTGTATTTTCTTCTACACTGGTTTTCTTCCATATAGCCTTCTAAAGCCAGGTGAATGTCAACTATAGACCAACTATAGCACAATGTTACAGTGTTCTCTAAGGCGAAAAATCCCTGTGTGGATTTGTCACTGAGGAAATGCGTTCCAGATGTAGACCATTAACTTTAAAGGTCACAGCATGTCAGCAGAATCATGCGCAACATCAGCATGTTCCCATGTAAGAGCAAGCTTGATGATGTGAGATACCATACATGAAAGAAGCCAAATAGAAAAAAACAACTTTCATATCATTAACTTGCATTAAAGTATTTTCTACAAAAACAGAAATGGTAAAGCTTTGTGGGAAGTGAAAGCTTTGGCATTCTATAATCACTAGTCTGTTTTTTTACATTCACCACCAGATACTATATTAGGAACAACTATCCAGTCAACCAATCATGAGGCAGCAGTGCATAATGCCATCTAGATACTGGCCAGGGATTTATTTCCAATTCATATAATTTTTTAGAATGGGTAAAAAAAATTCATCTCTTTGACTTTGACCATGGTATGTTAGGTGTTGTCAGATGAGTTTATTTGAGTGTTTTCCAAACTGCTGATCTCTTGGGATTTTCACATCTACCCAAAATGGTCCATTAATCCATTATGCAATTAAATTGAATCCTTTGGTTGGTTGGTTGATTGATTGGTTGATTAAATTAAATGAATCGTTGACTGGGTTTCCGATTCAGAAACAATTCACACATTAGGTAAACTTACAAATACAAATACATTAAGAATATACCATGTACTCGCATCCGCCACAAATCTTGTTTGCCTCACAAATGGTTTGTTCATGGAAAAGCTTTAAGAAGGATGGTTACAGTGGTTTAAGCTGAAAGCAAGGCTATGGCAACACAAATGACCACTATTTACAACCTTGGTGAAAAAAAAAAAATCTTAGAATTCACAGCATGTCAAACCTCGAGTTAGATTGGCTACAACAGCAGCAGACCAAATAAGATTTCATTCATATCAGCCCAGAGCAGAAATCTGAGGATACACTGGGCACATGCTCACTAAAACTGGAAAGTTGTATGGTAGTCCAAGGAGAACATTAGACATGATTGATTTATACAGTATTATGCCCAGAAACAATTGCTCCCTCCTTTCCACGTTCCCATTGTCCAGCGTTCAGCTTGTTTTTCTTCTCTGTACTGGGGTTCACTTGTGTATTTCCACTCTATGCCCCTACTTGGTTTGCGAGCAAAATTGAACACAAGAGAAGAAGATAAAAAGGAAGTTCACATTTGTGCTATGCCTAATGTTATTGGTATTTCTGAAAAATGTCAAGAGCAACACTCTCACGTGCTTTCCTACTTTATTAACTATGGCTGGATAGGACAGAACTCCACCTACTGTAGATGCTGAGTGGTACTTAAAAGGAAACTCACTCACTCACTCACTCATCTTCTATACCGCTTTATCCTGTATTCAGGGGGGACCTGGAGCTTATCCCAGGAGGCTTAGTGCACAAGGCAGGGTACACCCTGGACAGGGTGCCAATCCATTGCAGGGCAAAAACACATACACACACTCACACACCCATTCATACATTACGGGCAATTTGGGAACGCCAGTTAGCCTAACCTGCATGTCTTTGGACTGTGGGAGGAAACCGGAGTACCCGGAGGAAACCCACCAAGCACGGGGAGAACACGCAAACTCCATGCATCCACCTTTTCAAGAGGACATGGAAAAAGTTATTTACTCAGGACCAAAGCAGGGGACCCTAGAACTGTGAGGCGGCGGTGCAAATCACTTGATGCAAAACATCATGTCAGTGTCATCTATATAATACTCATAAGAAATGAAACTGTATTACTCAATAATTCTGTAGAAAAAAGTAAGTTTTTTAGCAGAATAGACAGCAATATTTCTGAGTTCTGTCTTTATCTGTGTAACATCAGGCACAAGCAGAAATTGTACACTTTAGGCTAGCACGCGGATATGATATCATTTAGCCTGCATAAACGCAGCGAACAGCACGTCACGGGTGTGACGCAGGCGGCGTCTGACGTCAGCAGTCTCGCAGCTTCTTTTTAAATGTGGTTTCATTCTTTTCAATACGTATTCAATGCGTTTCCGGCGATCCTTTTAGGCCCTTTTTATTATACGCAGAATGCCTTCTACCTCAAGAGATCAACAATTGAACCGTTTCATTACATTTAATAAGGGAAATCACCCTTAAGCGCGCGCACGTCATGTGGGTCACGCCAACAACAGCGCCCTTTGATGCGATACTGCGAAGAACAGCGTGTTTTTGTCCAGTCCATCAACATAAAGCTCTTCATAGTTTCATATCATATGCATTAAAAGAAAAAGGGAAGAAAAAAAAAAACAAGACAAGAACGACTCAGGGTCAGCGCATTTGTCCCTGTCTCGGGTTTATGTGAGATATGGAGGCTTGGGGCGAACAATAAACGCTGTGGGTTTATAAAGGAAAAGCCGCAATCTCCATCAGGACTGGGTTTGGCAGAGATGCATGTACTGAAATCGGATATTTTGCGCAGTATTACCCTGTTTATCATCACATCATAAGCTTACGTGTCATTTCATTCCACTTACCTCTCGAGCTATCTGGCTCAGAGCATCATCCTCCGCCGACACTTTCTCCCGATTCGGGATTCTCTTCCTCCCCGTCACCTGAGTTCCCATTTCTAACCTAAGCTATGATTGTTTTTAAATTATTATTATTATTATTATATCCAGCTAATATTACACATGTGCGTTACAAATTAAAAGGATTATTATCCAGCGCGCGCTGTCATCTCCTCTAGCTATTTAAACAGAAGTGTGAAGGTTCCACTGGATCCATTTCCCTGTAGTGAGAACGCAGCAGTGTGGCGGCTTTTCTAGCTGATTCCACATAGCACCCGCACAGAGTGTTTACACCTCCAACAGGAGCTTGTTGCTCCTCCAAACACGAACAGGTCGTGTCCGAGAAATCACGCAGGATGATGACAACTCGCTAATCCAGTGGATTTACTGTACAACAGCACGCTGGTGACATTGTTCAAAGTGTCACAGATCAGCACACCCCTGAGAGCGTCCTCCCGCTGGAAACCTTTATCCGTTCTGTGCAAACAAATAAGGACAACATGTTAAAAAAAAAGTTTTCATTTATTTTATGCGGCACACCAAAAGCCCTAAGGACAGACAAGCAAGCAGATGATGATGATGATGATGATCCATTCGTTCCGGGATTCGGAACCAATCAGATTTCAGTTCCAGCTCCTGGATGATCCTGAACCAATGGCATTCCAGGCAGTGCTGCTGGTTGTGGGCGGGGCTACAAAGAACCCAGCCACTGCCTTTCATCCTGATTGCGTATACTGCAGGAAAATATGACAGTGCAGTTAAACGCTGTAAAACAATATATAGCGTACTCTACATGGCCCAAAAACTTACAGCTGAGCATCACACCAGGGTCATTCTACAGGAAAGGTGGAAATTGGGTCATAAAAATCTCCTGAACTGTATTTTTTCCTTCACACCTCTTTAATAGCAAAAACTTAAAAACTTCATGAATCCACAAATATATAGTTTAATGCATTAAAAAAAATAATACATTTAACAACTGGTGTTACTTCTCTTTCTGGTGCACCAATGACGGTAACACCAGTTTAGAGGAAAATTGTAACTATGTACTAAATGACTATCACTTGCATGTGTAAGGCCACATGGTTTTCACTCACTCACTCGTCTATACCGCTTTATCCTTTATTCAGGGTCACAGGAGGCCTGGAGCCTATCCCAGTAGACTTAGGGCACAGATGGGGTACACCCTGGATAGGGTGCAAATTCATTGCAGGGCACACACACACACACACACTACAGGCAATTCGGGAACGCCATGCACACAGAGACGGAAATCGAGCCTGGCCAGGAACTGAACCCGGACGTGCAAGGCGACAGTGCTAACCACTACACCACCGTGCCGCCACATGATTTTCAGTTATGTCAAAATCAATTAATTATGAGGTGTAATCAGTTTTTCATAACCAATATTTGACAGTTATAATTGTAAAATAAGTAACGAAAATTATGAACTTAAAAGCTTTGCATAAAATTGCAAAGTTAATTCTGGCATTTCTAAACAAATAAAGCAAGACATCTGACATACCTTTTGCATTTGTCCAGTGCTCTTCATCAAGTGGTCTCTGAGTCAGGAGCAAGTTCAAATTGTCAAATGTATTTTGCTATGCTATTTTGCTAAAAATAAATATTGAACATTAAAGTAAGAAAAAGTATTTCATGATTTAAAGGACATACTATATTCTCTGATCATATACAAGTAATGTGTCTGTTATGTTAATTAAAATTATTTTGGCATCAGAAATACTAAGTGACAGCACATAATTTTTGTAAAATGACCGACCCAATAACTGCTGCCGCAAAGCACCCAAATGTCTAGGATGGCCTTGTACTCTATTGCATTACAATTTCCCTTAGCTCTTACTAACTTACCCAAAGGTTTATCAGCCACACCAGACATATTATTTTTATATGAAACAATGAACAACATTAACACACAATGATATTGGATATGACCAAAGAACGACCAAATTAAAAACAGCTGAACATGGACTATATACTGAACGTGAATTAATGAATTATTAATGGTATCAGTAGCCCAAATCAAATATTAATAGCAGGATTTGGAATCAGGGTAGACTAAATTCAATACAATAAAATGTTGCCATGAGTAACTACAACAGTCCCTTCATCCATCTTTAGAAACCTCAGTAGTCCAACTAGTATCGTGGAGGCCAGTGATGAACATTGTATTTATTCATATTTTTCAAAAACGTTTTGGGACCTTTGGACAACATTCACACTCGCAATCACACACTACATGGATTAAATCTAGGAAAACAATTAATCACTATAATTTTTTTCTTTCTGTTACCTAAACAAACAAATGTAAAATATTAGACAAACTGAAGTAAATTGAAATAATTGTTCAATTATTTTGGATACATATGAACACTTCACAATCACTGCTTCTTTGTGATCTTCTGGCCTTACTTACCTAATTTCGTAACATAAATTGCAGTTTCAATTCTTTTCACAAAACAAAGGTGCTCCCTATGACTGTCTGATATATAACCCTTTCTTACTAAATGATACTTTTTCTCTCCATTTTAAAAATCATGGGGTTCCCTCATGCTCCTGATTACTTATACAGCATATAGGCTGAAATTACCCTGCCTATTCCAGTATGACAGTGTCCCTGAGGACAAGACGAAGTGCATAAAGTGGAAAATTTTCCAAGGATGGAATCAAAGAACTCTAATGAGCCCTAACCTCAACCACACTAAAAGACTTTTAGAATGAACTAGACCGCAGGCTGCGCACCAGGCCTTCTCATCTGACATCAGCACCTGACCACATACTTGTGTCCAAATGGGGGTGGGAAAATCGTCAGTATCCACTAAAATTCACTTTAAGAAATATTAAGCAATAATAATGGCTCCCTGTAAAAACAGTAAAAATGTAAGTAACATTTTATATTCTTTCAGGAGGAGGATAAAATAGTATAAAATACTCTATAAAAGCTATAAAAGCTTAGTTGATGAAAATAATAATAATAATAATAATAATAATAATAAGCGAAAGAAGAAGAATCTAGTAAAAAGGTAAATAACTTCAGTAATTCCAGATTCGGGAAAACATCACATTTTAAATCTTAATAATTATTTGCTTCGCTGCAACGAAAAGAAATTGCACAATACATTTTTTTTTTTTTTTTTTTACATTTATTTAAAACTTAATGCTCCAGTATACTGTAGCTGCCTGTTTGACACATGGCGCTTTGCCGCCCTCATGCGTTTATTTAGAAAAATACAGCGTCTTAATCAATATAATGTGTTAAACAGTGTAAATACAGTAGATTAATGTATGTTAGCCTTGGACGTGCTACATCGTAAAACAATTTATCAATCCCTAAAACAGATAACAATACTTTTCTCTCTTAATTTTTACAGTATCACGTATTTATATCACGATTTATAGCTTTCATAAGTGCCTGTATAGGCACAGGCATTAAAGGAAAATCAAATTTTCACAAGTTTTCCCCAACACAATGTAGTTAAATCACGTTTTATAAACTATTTTGCATCGCCTGATCCTTTTGATGTTTATGAGTTCAAAGAGCAAAAGATGAACAAACAGTATAACAATGTATTGCCTGTGATTTCAAAGCACAGCAAATGATGCACAGTATGGTGTTTTACAGTATGGTTTAATACAGCCTCTCTGAAACAGCATTGTAATTACAAGTAATTATAGTAAGGTCTAAATTCTGATGCATGTTCAACATTAAACTAAATATGGTCCAAATGTAGGTCAGCACTGTGTAATAATTATTCAATAATTAATAGTATAAATACTTTCAAATAATAGATTGTCCACATCTTGCATACTATTAGAAATATTGCATATATATATATATATATATATATATATATATATTATGATGCATCTCAGATATTGTATATATTAACCTGAAATAATTAACATTATGCCTGATATTTCCTATCAAAATGTATACAATGCCAAATGCTGTTATCACTATGTATTCAGTACAATTACATACCTGTAATTAGTTGTAATTAATACATATTTAAATATTGTGTACTTACTGTTTAATATAATTCTGCCAGCAAGCAACAACTTATGTCTAAATGATAGCGGGATAGGGCTGTCTCAACAGTCAAGGCTCTATGTTACAGATCAGTAGTGTGGGGGTTTCATCCCCCAGCACTTCAAAGCTGCAACTGTTGGGCCCTTGAGCTTGGCCCGGCAGGCACTGTGCTGTAACCCCAGCTTCCTAACAAGCAACTAAGTCCTAACCTGATAAATAAATGAACAACCACATCTTCAACTGGATGTCTGGGCTGTGAACATACTTTAATTAAGTGAAAAAAAGCACACATGGTGGGTTGGTTTTAGGCAGACAATATTTTTATAGCTTTTACACAAGAAACATGAGCTTTGGAGCATCAGAGCCAAAACACATTTTTTATTCTAAAGAAGAAAACATCAATAACTGGTAATAATAAGAGCTAGAATAATGATTATAGAAGCACATGTATTTTTATACATTGCAGGATAAAGTAAAGCAGTGGTGTGAGGAAAATAATTTTTAAGAAGTGCGTCCTTCATGTTTAAAAATGTACTTTATTTATGGGCATGTCTTGGAACTTTCTTGTTTTTTGTAGACTTGATGCCTACAAATA
>JAOVVA010000012.1:970623-983903 GCA_028565275.1 Leiocassis micropogon | reverse complement strand
CAGCAGAGGTCCTAAAACTGACCCTTGTGGGACCCCATATTTCAGTGGCATTACACCAGACAGTTCTCCATTTAGATATATCTTATCTAAACATTTTACATCAGATTTTATTTCCTCATATTTACATCAAGATGAGCAAAACAACTTAGAACGTGGTTAGAACATTTTTGGTGACAAGCCACCCAATTTTTAAGTGAAAAGTTTTGGAAGACATAGTCTTAAACTAAATTGGAGTAAATAACATTAAATATCATCACCTATAGAACAGTCTTTCTCATCCAGGTTGTTCTTTGACTAGTTGTTATTACACCAGTGGTTTCTTACTTTTTTAGAACCTTGTTGTAATGATTATGATTGATTTTTCTTTTTTTTCTAATTAGATAAAAATATACATTTTCCGTTTAGTAGACCGTTCTCTGGTGGTCATGTTGGTTTATCCTTTTTTAACAATAAACAGTCTGCACAGGTGAAACCTAGGGCCTATATGCTCATGTTGTGTAGGGCCCCACACATTGCATAAGACCTCCAAAAAAAGAAACAATTCTATGTTTGTGTCGAAGTGACTTTCGTGAAGTATGATTCACTCCATGAGAGTGAACTAAGCAGTCCAGTAAACCAGTATTTTCCAGTTTAATGTCAGTAATAACAGGTGTTAAGTGGCAGTGCACATCACTTGCTAACTTAGTTTCTTAACTTAGCTTCTTGGCCTGTGTCTTGCTCGATAGCTTGTCGGCCTTACCCAGACATTTTGCTTAACAAATATTATCATCATGAAAGTACTGTATGTAGACACATAGAGTTTCAAAATAGAAAAAACCTGTAAATGCTTAATAAAGTCACTGTTATTAGAATGTAAAGTCACATGCATATTTCAACTGCACACGTCTGGTATGGCTGGTATGCTTATGTTAAAAATACCCATATTAATATTATTAATGTATTGTTTGTTCAATACATCTTGTTTATTTCTGTTGTTAGTTCAATAGATGTATACCCCTTTCTGCTCTGTATTGGTCTACTTATTCACTGATGGATGAAGCAAGCTGTTTTAAAAGAGGGAGGATTGTAGAGGGAGTACTGGGGTGTCAGGTGTTACTGTGTGTCAGCAGAAAATGGCTCACAGAACAGGTAGGAGATCTTAGCAGAAATTAGCTTAGAGCCCCAGGAAGGTTAGGTGTGGCTCTGCACAGGGTTCAAACCAACAGTAGACTTAATAGTTTAAACAACTGATCTAAGACTGCATTGCAAGGATTAATTAAAGAAAATATGTATGTCTGTTTTCACAATAACCTATAAAATGTAGAAGATTTGGCATTACGCTACTCCAGCAGACACAGTTTTATCACCTCCTCCTCTACCACTGAAGTCAAAATTTTGGCAAAATGTGGAAAAGTTTAAAAATGGAGTTTATCTCATTGTGCTGTCAAATAGTTCAAGTGAATAGGATAAATGGGGAACCATAAGAAACTGAGCAACTTTGACAAGGCCTAAATTGGTCTGTCTAGACAACTAGGTCAGAGAATCTTATTAGTAATCAGTGGGGTAACACCTACAGTACCAAAACGCTCAATTATGCATGGGGGGGAGCAAAAGTCTGATTGCATGGTTTACAGGTACCGTCTACCTAAACATTGTAGCCCAAGTGCACTCCTTCATGTCAGTCATATTCCATAATAGTAGCAGTCTAATTAAACAACATAAATTGTAAAAAATATATATATATATTCAAGAATGATTTGAGCAACATGACAAAGAGTTTAGTTTTTCAATTTGGGCCCCAAATTCCCCAGAGCGCAATTAAATAGAGCATCTGTAAAATGTGCTGGACAATCAAATCCGATTCATGGAAGCTCCACCTCTAAACGTATATTAGGGATATTGTAGAGTCCATGCCTCAAGAAGCAGGCAAACAGGCAACACAATGGGGATCAATACAATATTTGTCATGTGGTTTTAATATTATGCCTAATATGGCCAGTCATCTAGCTCTCAAAGTTTGGCCTACTGTATATATGCTACTTGTATATATACAGTACTACTTATACTACTACTGTCTGCTACTTATGCTCCGTGAAGCCTTCATTACAGGTCTAATATGAGATGCTAATAATTGGTGATTTTTGAGGCTGGTAACTCGTCATGTCTTCAAATAAAAACTGACTGTTGTTGTTACTTAATTACCTAATGTCATATTTCATAGTTTTGAAAACATCCAGCATTGATCTAGAATGTAAAAAAAGGAATCCAAACTTTTGACTGATATGTCCAAACTTTGAAACTTTTGGTACTATATATATATATATGATAAAGGAAAGAACATCTGAATGATCAGATGTAACAGAGCAACCATCAGCAAATAGTAGTTTAATGAGCTCACTCTACTGTACAACCTTTGTTTTAAATCTGGACCCTGGCAGCTCCAGCTGATGGTTGAATCAGTGTGGTCCCCTGCCCATGTAGCACTAGCAGGGATGTGTGTCAGCAGGTGTAATTGTCGTGGATGGAAACATGAGGCGTGCTGTAATCTATTCCTGGACTTGCATGGCTTCTCTCATTCTCACTCTGCAAAAATAGTCTACCCCTTCAACCTCATACTACACCAAACCACCAAAGTGAGGATATGATATGTGTAGCTGCTGTGTCTATTCCCACACAACTATTCTTGTGTGTGACTTTGTGTAGATATGGGGTGTAGGAAACTTATTTGTATAGATTTTTTTTTTTGGTAAACACTTTATTCCCATTGAATTATCCAATGAAAATCAGCTTTTACAGTAGTTCTTGAATCAACTGCATCATTTCAAGTATTTAAACATTTGGACAGACATAGTAAAATTAAATTGTAACAGCTGTATTCTACAGCTACCAAATCTAGTTTTTACTTCACAATCCTATCAAATCTAATATTCAGGTGTAAACCATGTTATCTAAACTAAACGTAATGGAAATAATTAAATATGAACATTTATATAAATACAAAAGTATAAAAGTCAAGTGAAAAGTGGAAATGGTGCAATTTGTCATGTAAAAAAAACTGCTTTTAAGATTGCACACACTCATCACAGTTTTCAAAAGCAGCTATTTTGTGTTCCTGTGCTAACCGGGGCTTTTTTTTTTATTTCTTCATCTATCCTTTATCCATTGAAAGTCTTTGTATCAAACAAAGTTTTTTTTATCGTTTACTCTTCTTCTGCCCCTTTTGCCTCTTCATATTTCTCCTCTTCCTCTTCCTCTTCGTCTTCCTCCTCATCATCTGCACCAAAGTCCATTTTTGCTAGCATGGCCTCTACTTCATCAGTAAACAGTGTGAGGTGGTCCATCTTCTCAAAGCCAAACTCTGGCCTTTGTAACTGGGAGGTTTTTGCTGTGTCCTTGGCTTCAGCAATGAGCTTCTTGGCATTGATGAGAAACTCAGCTATGTTGCTCTTGTCCAAACTCTGTGTGGCTTGGTCTATCAGCTTACTGGTAGCCTCCAACCGTTCTCTGTACTGCTGAATTAGTGATTGCACTACTGCTACCTTCTCATCCTGCTCCTGTGTGATTTGCTCCAACAACTGAGCCTTACGGTCTTCCAGAACTGCATAGAGTAAGTCAAACTTCTCTCCGAGTCTCTGCTTCTGTAGTTGGCTGTTCTCTTCCACAGCCTTGCAGATCTCCTCCATTTGCACAAGCATTGCCTGCACACAGCTGTTGCTAGCTGCAAGCAACTCTGTTGAGTTTTGGAGCTCAGTCTTCTCGGTTTCATAGACAGCTTTCAGGGTAGATACTTTGCAGTCCTTGTGCTGGCCAAATACCTTGCACATGGAGCAAGTAGGCACCTGGCAGGAAATACAATAGATGTTGATGCGTTCATCTGCATGCTCCTGGCACATTGGTTCTTTTGTATCCTTGTCCTTCAAAGGAGGCTCCAGGCCATCACCACCACCGCCACTGTTCTCCAGCTGTTGCTTGTAGATGTCAATTATATTCTCCACAAGGAGATTCCTCTGAAGCCCATAGACACCATGGCGGTCCAGCACCACCTCAAAGCGGCAGGTTGGGCAGCGGAAGATTCCTCCTGAGAAGTGGTAGGGGTTGCGAGAGTCATAGAGGTCATTAGCGCAGCCACGGCAGAGATTATGCTGGCAGGGCAGGATAACCACCGGCTTGGTGAACATGTCCAGGCAGATGGGACAGCTTAGCTGTTTCTCCAGGCTCTCCATAGGACCTACGGCCCTCACAACTTGGCCTGTCTGAATGTCCATGTCTAGAGGTATCCCAGTCTTTTTTATGTCAGGTCCTTGTGTAAAGCTCTCCTGAGTGTTCCTGTTCTTGTCAAGGTTTATTTTGATCTACTGGTCCAGTAGGTCACCCTCTTATATACTAGTCAGCCAGTTGTGTCATTTGATCCAGGGGCTGGCTGTGTAAAGATTCCACCCTCCACTTGTTTGTGAAGCTTGATTCGGAGAAGACATTCTGCCTTTTGACATAGCCCACTTGGGTAGTCACATGCCAAACTTAGCAGCAACCCCCCCATCCCTTCCCACCCCATCCACACTCCATCTGTGGGAGCACTAAAGCAGCACAAGCCAAACAAGCCCCATGTGACCAATGAAGTATTCAGACAGAGCTCTGCTTGTTGTTCAACAACATGTCAGGTGAAGCTATACATAAATCAGCTTTGTTTATAGCTTTTTATGCACATTTATAAGCTTTGTTTTGACATCATATCAGGATTTTATATACTAAAACATATGTACATGAAGATATAACACACAAACTTGTCCACTAATCTTTCCACCAATGACCTTCAATGGTTCTTTTAGTTGGTTTTCCTTATTTAAAGTTTCAATGAATGTTCCTGGATATCCTTCAATTGTCAACACTGTTGCTCAATATTGGCACTGCTTCTTCGTAAATAAACATGTGGACCTGTGTGCACTTCACTGCCCCTGGAAGCCACTTGTGCAACTTTCCTCTGAAAGGAAAGAACTCACTGTAAAATCTTTCAAAATAACAGGTGTTGTCCATGTGGTTATCAAGTGTACAGGTTGGAACAGGCTACTGGATGTCACACCTTTGTGCAAGATGGAAATATTGCATAGAAAAACAAACTATCCAGGTCTGTTTTTAGAAAATTAAATCATAAAATTATAATGTATAATCAAAAATGTTTTTTCATTTAATCATTTTTGATTGGTCTGTTGAGTGTAAAACTGTTTTATGTGTTAAGAAATTAAAAGGGGTGTGTTATTATTGTCTATTTTTTTTATTCCAGCTTTAAAAATACATTCTTCAGAAATGAACTAATGCTGTGGACATATGGCATATGTTTATTTTTCCCTCAGTTTCCAAGTTTTTTTTTCCAACATTCTTAAAAGAATGCCAGTAGTTGGACTCCTTATGTTAAATTACCCCTGGTTGTGCATGTGATAGGTGCCCTGCCACAGACTGATGTCCCTTCAGGGTGTAGTCCACTCTCACTACCAATGTTCCTGAAGTAATGTGAGCAGCACTGCATGCTCTGGCTGGGTGATATGGGGTGTGGCAATCCACAGACGGCGGGGCTCGAACCTAGATCCTCAGATCCAAACACAGCAACCTAGAGCCTTAGCTCCCTGAGCCACCACTCACACATCTTACATCTATTGTATTGTTATAAGAATAGTTCCTCTTGACCGTAGCACACAACTTTGGTTTTACCCAAACATCCATCTAGAAGTTGGAAACTTGCTGTTCAGCACACCTGGTGACGTTTCCTCAGTCATCTTATTATCCGCGTTAAATGTGCCATTAACACACACAGCCAGATAACTGCGCTGCGAGTATGGGAAGCCATTAGGCTCAAACTTGGTCATTTGATTGATTCGCGCTTTTAAAAAATAGTAAAGCTTTAAAATTTCTAGATTAATCACATGAGTTACGTGTTCATATTAAGAGCTCTAAATAGAACATAATTTATATAACTTCTATTTATTTTTTGAACTTTTCTTTTGCTCTAGGTAAGTTAACAGCTTTATTTCATTGCAGTTTTAATGCAGTAACTTACTCATTATCAGACCACTATTAGAGTGTTATTGTATCGCTATATCTAGTTCTGATTATGTAGCTCCATAGGACTGAGAGTGACCAAATTCTGTTTATTTTTTTTTATGATTCACCCTTGGTCTACATTAAAAGTCATTTGTGATGTAATTCTGATACAGCCCCCCCCCCCCAGCTTACACACACACACACACACTCCTGTCTTCTACATTCATGTAAATATAAACAAGCATGTGATTCAGCTGGTACCTGACACTTATGATTATGAAACACTTTCCAGTGTGACCATGCTGATGACTGTTGCTGTCCAGAGAATTGTTTGTTGGCTTGCTTTTTCCTTTTTTTTTTTAGGAACAGAAAATAAATTATTCTTAGTTTTCACCCGATTTGATTAAGCTTGGCTTAATTAATAGTACACTTGTACTACTGAGGATTTGACATTAATATTTAATCTTAATTAAGGCAGCATGTTCATAATGCTGAGTCATAATGAAAAGTGAAGATGGTTCCAAGAACTTGGAGTTCATAAGGTTCCTTACAGGTCCCAATGAAAATCAGCTGTTAAGGTCCCTGAACTTTCTTTTCATGCCTAGATAAGTGTGCCAGAATACGTATGAGTGTCCTGGTGCCAGGATCACTGATATTTTATTATATATTATTTAACTGTGCAGTGTGTTCTTGCGGTCATGTTGTCTGGTCCTAAGGTCAGACTAAATGTTAGTGTGTGGATCAAATCACATTAGTTCCCTTACTAAGAAGCCTAGAAAACACAAATACTAGTGTCCTATTTAAGGTCGCACAGGTATAAAATCTGACACTAATTTCCATTTTGTTCTAATCCTAACATAATCAGTTTGAGTTTGTTTTCTATGCTCAAAATGATAGTGTGATATATTATTTGAGCTAATAATGGAGCTCTAAGGGAAAAAAGCACACGTGACAAATAACCTGATGAACTATTAAGCATAATAGTAACCCACTTAAAGTATGCACTTAAAGAAAAAGTATTCTGGTAGTTAAAGTATTTAAATAATAGCCAGATTTCCAAATAATCAAATTGTTTTTGTAGCATGAGTGTCAAATGCTTTCTTAGAAATCTATATCATGTGACATTCTAAGGAGATGCTGTGAGCCACAGAAAACAGTGCTGTTAGGTCATACTTATACCACAAAGAAAAACTAAAATGACTTTCTCTTAACACACCTTCTTATTGCTGTTTTGTAGTACATAATATTCAGGTTCTTTCCTTTCTTTTTCTTTTCTTTAATTAATTCCCTGTGTATGAAAAACCTTATTTTATAAACCATCTTTACATCTTGTTTTTTTATATACCATCTTTACATTACACTTGTTTTCCACCAGATGTTATTTATGTACAGCCTACTAACCACTGTAGCAGCTGGAATATGTGACCAGTGCCAAATCAAAACAATGTTGGACTATTAGTATTAGTGGGCTATTACTATTAGTGTAACTATGCAAATAAGCCACTAGATGGCATATGACACCTGCTTTTCCAAGTTCTTCAGTATAATTTATGATGGTCAGTTTCCAGAATACAGTACTGCCTTTTCAGTACTGTCTTAAAGTCAGACCTTATTATGTATATTATGTATTATGTATTACTTATGTGTGTGTGTGTGTGTGTGTGTGTGTGTGTGTAAAAAGTTCAAATATTTACATCTTTACATCCTTACACATGTTTTTCACCTTTAAAATATATGTTTTTATTTTTATTATTTTCCACAAAGCAGCTTATAGCCGCAGTATAATTCAGGACGAAGCAGTTGAGTTATCAAGTACTCAAGCGCTCAACAGTGTTTTTTCAACGTCATAAGAAAAAACTATAACAATGTACCTGCCAGTTAACGTTATAAAAAAAGGCTGCACTTCTTATATCTAGTGTATAGAAAAGAATGTGAACATGAGCAGAACTGTAAATAGTAAAAAGCTACATATTCAGAGAAAAAGGTAACATTTTTCTTACAATATATCACTCTGACGTCAAACAATCTTACTGTAATTGTGGGCTGGTCCTTGAAAAATAGCTCCCTCCTTTGTTTACAAAACTAATTTATTGAAATACCCAGGGGCCTTTCATCAGGACGACAATCTGATTTGTGCCCTTAACAGACTCATGAATGTACTTCCTCCCTGTTGGAAGTCAAGTTCCTATCAGCAGTAAAATCTCAGCTCCTGAGTATGCCTACAATACCAGTTTATTGTGCTTAAGTAAATGAGGCACAATGGGGCGACTCCATTGAGCAGAAATAGTTCAATGAGCTGGTTTTGCTTCTTGTGACAGACTTGTTACATTATGTTTTTTGTGTCTGGCATGCTGTGGATACGAGGTTCCTGTTGAGTTCAATCTCACTGTTGTTACTGAAACGTCACGCCTCATTATGTTTTGTCCTGTGGTGACCTCTGGGATGAGGTCATGTGTGATAAGTCTTATATGAAATATATGAAATATGTAAAATAACATATTACAAACCACTAAATTATGATTTATGATTATGATTAAAATGATGCCTAACCTCTCTGAAAATGAGAACAAAGTGATAAATATCTGATTCTTTGTACATTTGAAAAAATATGTATTCCTTTTCAGTCTGTATTGTGTAGTGTATGTGGAATTTAATTGTTTTGAAGCAAAAGTAACCAATCATGTGGCAGCAGCTTACTGCATAAAATTATGCACTATTACAACCTTCAGTTAATGTTCAGATCAAACATCTGAATCAGGGAAAAATGTGATCTTGGTGACTTTGACCAGGGCATGAGTGCTGGTGCCAGACAGGCTGTTTTGAGTAGTTTATAAATTGCTGATCTCCAAAAAACATACAGTATGAGCTGATGAAAGAGGTTGGAGGAGAAAGAGCAAATTAATTTGAGCTGAATGTAAGTCAAAAATAATTACTCTTTACACATGCGGTGCACAAAGAAAATACATATCAGATGGCATAACACTGAGGTGGTTGGGCTTGAACAGCAGAAGACCACACTGGGCGCCACTCATTTCAGCCTGGAAAAGAAATCTGTGACTGCACTTGGCACAGACTCAACTAGTCAAACATTTCCTCGCCTTTTTCCAGTCTTTAAAATCCAGTTTCAGTGAAGCTGTATTATGGTTAGGCAAATGGCTGATTGGTTAATTGCATGAATGCAAAGTGGAGCTAGTGGATGTGTAATCCAAGTTAAGCCTGCTTCAGGTCCTTGATGTAAAATTTGGAAAATTTCAAGGCTACATTAGCTGCTATTTAAAATACATGGAAAACACAATAGCAGAAAATATATACAGAATTTTGAAACCAGTGCATGATATGCCTTTGGCAAACACCTGGGAAAAAGATTCGTGACACCCCTTGGTTGTCTTGTTCTTTTTTTATGTATATCGCTCCTGTCAGTCTTATCCCAGTTTTTTTACATTCCCTTGGGCTCTCTTCGTCCTATATTTAGTGCTCAGAAGAAAAAACATAGTGAAATCCATTGCTAAACACACAGCAGTGCCAGATAAGTTTGCTCCTGGCAAAAGTCTTCTGCAAAAGAAAATAACAACTTTGGAATTTCTTTATTCAAGATAGAAAAAAAAAACTTTCAACCAGGAAGTGCTGTGTGCCAATTTAGTCACATTCCTGTAGCTATAAACTTGTGAACTGTCAGGATCATTGAATAGAGGCTAGCTGATACAGCTGCACAAAGGTGTCAACAAGTGAATCCATGCAGAAAAGAGGAAGAAAAAATCTTTAAAAAAGCACACATTGATGGAGAAAATAGTTTTCAGAAACAATATAAATCTATTGCCCAAACTCACAAATTAACTGCAGTAGGGTGTATAAGTAATCAGGTGTTACTAACATAAGTGTATGTCTTAACAATATTAAACAAATAAAACACTTATCTGCTGTACACTGATCAGCTGTAACATTATGACCACCTGCCTAATATTGAGAAAGTCCCCATTTTGCAACCATAACATTGATGCACTGTGTTTTCTGACACCTTTCTATTACAACCAGCATTAACCTTTTCATCAATTTGATCTACGGTAGCACTTCTATTAGATCAGACTACATAGGACATCCATTGCTCCCCATGTGCATCAGTGAGTCTTGGCCATTTATGAGCCTCTCGCCAGTTTACTGGGTTTCCTTCCATGGATCACTTTTGGTAGGTCATAATCACTGCCGACCAGGAAAATCACACAAGACCTGCAGTTTTTTGTAGTTGCACTGACCCAGTTCTGTCACTATTGGCCCTTGTCAAAGTCACTCAAATCCTTATGCTTGGCCATTATTACTGGTTCCAGTACGAGTGGGGCGCCACTGTAAAGAGATATTGAAAATGTAGCTACTCTGAGAAGGGCCAAATTGAAATGGCTAGACAACTCAAAAACCGCAGCCCTTATGGGATGTTCCCAGGCTGCAGTGGTCAGGACATTCCAAAAGTGATCCAAGGAAGGAAAACCGGTCAACTGGCAATAGGGTCATGGGTGGCCAAGGCTCACTTGATACACATGGCTGGTAGAAGAGCTACTTGGAGTTGATGCTGGTTCCAAAAGAAAGTTGACAGAACACACAGGTGTTAGCAAATGGGGGACATACTCAGTATTAGGCGGGTGGTCATAATGTTATGGCTGATCAGTGTACCTAGCCAGGTCAAGAGCTAACAAAGCTTAAGAAATAAGATTAAGGGTTTAAAAAAATGATAATAAATAAAAGTACTTCTAAACTGTTTACCTCAGTAACACAGGACATAACCCCACAAAAAAAGATTTTTAATTAATATTCAATCATTGCTCATTATTGTTTCTGGGACTTTTTTTTCCTCTGGACTCCAAGTAAAGGCTCAGTCCAGTTAGACAGCACATGGAAGGTTAGCTAGCTATCTAATTGAAAAATACACTGCCCCCAACCCATGTCATCTGTGACAAATCATCACAAAGCACAAAAATAAAAACAATTCTATAAATTAGATTCTGTTACTGATGATGTCCTTATATCTATTATCAGTATTGTCAACAGTCATGGGTGAAAAAGGCCTTTTTTTTTTTTTTTGTAAACACATTTAACTGTCAGGGTAGCAGAGAACACATTGTCTGAGATAAAACTTTTCAGAATTTGAAGTGGTTCCTCCACTGCTAAGTGGTGAGTAAATTACATCCAATGACCACTTGCCACCTTCTCCATTTATCCTCTCCCCTGAGAAACGATGAATATGTCAAAAAATTAATGAAAGAATCTGTCCTTTTCACATAAGTTCAGCGTAAGACACATCCAGCAGAAAAAAATGTATAGGAGGAGACTTTTAAAAATAACCATGGCCCCATATTATATACATCTCTGTCAGGGAAGGCGTCGTTCCTAAGGCCCCAGGAGGCAAACTGAAGATGTACTTTCCCCTCTGCTCTCATTTAACATCTGGCTGTGAAATAAATCTGTCCCCATGAAACCATGTTATCTGAAGTTATCTGTACCTAATGAAAGACACAGAGAAATACGATGGGAAACAATCATGGAACACATTATGGATTAGTATTTGCTTCACCTCTCTATGAGGCACTGTGACTGTGACGTGCATGTTCGTCTGGGTCCGTGCACACTTCTACAAGCTTTTAACTGATCATAAGGTAAACTTTACCATGGAGACCACTGCTGAATTGATGCTTGTTTTTACTGATAGCCATGCCTTTAGAATTTATCTGAACAAATACACAATATAATAGGTACATACTTTAAGATTTGCATTCAAAACTAAAACCTTTTATCAGAAGCCCACGATTATTACATTTTTCCCTCCTCTGCACGACCCCGCTCAAGACTGTTAATTCAGCATTATCTCTGTCTGGATGAATCACTGTTCTAAAAGGCCCATAACTAAAACTGAATATGTTATGCACTTTCCTTTCGTCACATCATCAAATAAAAAAAAGAGAAGCTTTCCCAATGGAGCCATGCTATCTAGCATTAGTTGACAGCTGTAGTATATAACAGGGAATAAAAGTGAACAATTAAATGAGCTGTATCAGAACACTATGGGTTATGAGATTTAACTAATGCATACTGTATGATTGGCTTACAGACAACATTGCAGAGGAATGGTGCCATTAGTACTATTTGAAATACTTTAAAAAGGTGATTTGGAAAATATTATGTGTTTATTTATGTGATAGGTCTAGGCTAAATGGATCACATAGGACAATGAGGCAGAATTCTGGCGACTTGGGCCATTGCGTGACATAGTTGAATGTGTGAGAAAATGTGGGTGTTGTACATTATTGTTCACTCTCATGGCTCTGAGCGTTTGATCCCTCACCTCAGCTTTTGAAACGCCCAGTGCCCTCTTAGCCCTGGCATTGCCCACAAAGGGCAGACGGGTTGCACCCATGGTTTTGAATGAGGATTGGCATCAGTACAAATGTCGTAAGCCTTTGTGAACATACCAGGCATCTGGCACAAATATGCACTTAACTGAAGTCAGAGGTTAATGTGGTTTAAATTAAACAGTGAATCATTGTTTTATTCACATCCCAAAAGAAACATTTTGGTGGCTAATATGTTATTATTGTTAGGGTTCTATACATCTGTGCTTTCAGACAAAATACAGACAGTGGACAAATTAAGGGAAAAACATCACAATAAGGTTTTGGGTCAGCACATGGTGGAACGGCTTCTATATATTATTTAGATATATTTTTCAAAATTCTCCATATTTACAGGATGGATGAAAAACATCCCTCCAAATGATATTTCAGCAATTGTTTCTTTGATGGTGGTAGTAAAAAGCAGCGTCTAACACATTGAACCAAAATCTCCCACAGTATTTGTTCATTTGGATTAATATATGGTGATTGTGAAGGCCGTAGCATGTCATATATGTTATACTCATCATACTTACTCCATTTTCATACTCATCAAACCAGTGGTCCCATGTCTGCAGATGGGGATTAACGTCATCATGAAAGGATCTGTTCCTATCACATTTCATCACATCCCATTATTATTTCCGATCATACAAGTTTGTTAAAATGAGTAACAGCTTTAATATGGTACCAGAAAGTTATTCTATATCAGAGAGTGATTGTAGCAAACCAGACTTATCCAAGAAGTGACGATCCATGAAGTGAAGATCCATTAATTTTATTATGAAATCCAGTTGAACAGAGCGGCTTGTGATTAGCGGTTTTGGTGGGCAGATGCCCTGAACCAAAAAAGTACACATTAATATAATAATACTCTACTTGAGTAATATGCAT